>LPNX010124236.1:0-23291 GCA_001517045.1 Pseudotsuga menziesii | reverse complement strand
CTTAGTCCTCAAATGGGATCACCCCCATGATGAGAAAGGAAAGCATACCAAGTTCTAGCAGTTATGGGTAGGCCCTTTTCAGATTGTAGCCAAACTTGGCCCTGCTGCATATAAGCTGCAAGATTTATAGGGATGGGAGGAGAACTTGCCAGTTAATGGTTTGGTTCTCAAACCTTACTTTTCTTGAGTTTCTTTGATTTTTTCTGCCTTGTATATAAATAAGCTGTGGGTTTGTTTTCGAGTCATGCTTTCATTCGATTTAATTTTAAGTTTCTGATTTTCAATAAGGGAAACGAACTTGCAGTTGTCTGGAGGATATTAAGGTCTTTTGGGAATAGCAAATACGTTGAGTGTCAGCCTGTGTGTTGCTAAAGATTTCTTCCAGCCTAACGATTTTCCCGAATAAAATGTTGTGTGCATTGAAGTCCTGCTTAACCCCTGTGAATTAGACCGGATTCGAAGAATCTGGAGTACTATGTCGGGGCTCCATCCACGTCACATTTAAAATGTTCTAAGGAGCGACAGTAAAGGACCCATGGGCAGAAGCAAGGTGAACAGTGTATTAAATATAAATGATCCCATGCCAAGAAACGAATGCCAAAAGGCAAGTAAAGAGTCAAAACTTCTATAAAAGCATCATAAATCGAAGCAAGTGCTGAATCATAAATACTAAATTGCCAAAAGATCCTCTCCGTCCGTGAGCTGAAACTTAAAGTACACCACTCACACAAAAGGGCACTATGGGATAGAGGATCCTGAATCAAAATTCAGTAAGAAAGGCGTACGGAAGGACTCAGATGAAAGGGACAAAAGTCCAAAAGCACAAAAGTGTTAAAATGGCATGGGAACGAGGAACAAATGAATATTGCTGTTTACTGTCTGCTATAACCCCATGGTGTCCACACTGTTAGCTACCTGAAAACAGACGTAATAATTAAACTCATACTCTGGCCTCAGCATAGTTATCTGGACTTGAGGGTCTCGGTTTTCCTTTTCCCTAGTGGACCATCATCAATGATTAAGATCCACACTTCTGTCGATTGGGAAATCCATCTGGATAGCTGGAAGAATTCATTTGATGCATTTTTGTTGTGAAACAGTCTGCCACTCAAAGAAAAATCACCCAGAGATCTAGGTTCACCAGGTAATTGCCAGTTGTTGCTGCCACAACTGTTCTCCCCCAAATTAATGTTTTAATTTCTGGGCCCCTCCTCATTATTTCGCACAGTTTGATCGTTGAACTCTTGGACCTCTAGAGCGTGTCTTCTTTTGTTTTACTTTGAAGTTGGATGCCCGCGGATTTATGTCCTCCATGTTCAATTTCGGTAAAGTCGTGGATTTCTGGCCGTGGAGAAGTAAAATCTTGTGCTTCAGAGCAGCCTTCGCGAAGGAAAAACGACTTTGGCTGCAGTTGCCCCCTAACGCTGTTTTAATCGTTGATTTTTCCTTTGATTGGGCCTCTTTTCATTGTTAGATCGGAAGCTGCAAAGTTCCAGCCCCTCCGCCGTTGCGACTCCAAGATGGTTTATTCATCCGAAGTATGGATTCCTCCGACGCCCGATTCGTTTTGGCCTTAAATCGCTAGACCATAGCTTATACCCTCCTGCCGTTACGGCTGAGGAGAGCTAGTGAGTTGCCGATGCGAGTATCTGCCGACGTCCGATTTGGTCCTTTCCCCACCCGCGGTTAGCTTATGTCTTCAGCCTTGGCTCGTCCGCCGTTTCGGCTGGGAGATTATTTCAGCTCCCAATGTATCATCCTTTCGACGCTCAATTAATGAAGTTTCCCGCCAACATCCGATTAAACCTTTTCACCGTGTTTTGCTCACCCGGTCCCTATAATCCTCCGCCGTTACGGATCCCGAAGTCTTGTCCTTGTCCGATTCCAAAGCTTGCCGACTACTGATTTATGACTTTCCTGCCCAAAGCTTAATCGAGACTCTGTCCGGATGCACCTAGCTAGTTTCTTGTGAATTATCATTCATGGCAGAAGATGTTAATGTTTAAAACCCCATTTCGCAACAAATAATGCACCGTAATTGTTTGCAGGAGGAATTCGATATACTGTTGTGGCGACCCTGGGTGAAGACTGAGCTTGCTCGAACCGAAACCAGCACAATCACAAGGAAGACAAAATGGAGAAAAGGACAAAATAAGCAAACGACAGAGGCACGGAATGGGAAAACCTACCCGTTATTGACCAGAAGATAAACGCTCACACGAAAAAAAAATATTGACAAAACGTCCAGAAGGAAAAGACAACGTGAATGGCAACGAAGAGCTAGAGCCTGAAGAGCTATCAGTTACTCAATAGCTCGCAGAAGGATTTGAAGCGTTGGAAAGCTGAGAGGGGGAGAGAGGAGGCAGCTAAAGGGTCTCAAATTGTAGTTTAAATACCTAAAAGTAGGATTGAGACGGGGCTTTTTCCCCTGGAAAATTTTGTAAATGTTTGCTTGTAAGAGGAACTACTTCGTTTTGCCAAGGAAACTGCAATTTTTTACCTGTTGGAGAGAGTAGAATGGAATGTATCAATGCGACTCAATGAATAATGTTGAAGAGGAACTATTTCGTTTTCAGCGGTGTTTCATTTGCTGTGAGAATGTTTAATTTCCTGAACCTATGTTCTTGTTGAATGTTCTTCGGTATCTTTTTTTGATATTTTCCACTGTGAGCAATTATTGTTGTTATAAAATGATCGGCTATCTGGTTATTTAAATATCTGTAAATGTTCATGTGTCTTGAAAGAAATATCAGCTATCTGTGATTCTTCATAATGCATGTGCAAGATGTATTGCTCACCCAGAATGATAACCTTGCTCCCTAGGGATAGATTAGATAGTTAGTTTATTTCTTATTGTATCTGATTTGGTTGCTTGCGAGCATAAGACAAGAGGTAAGAACTTGCACATCACATTGTGACTGCTCCCTGCATCTTGATCGCTCTGCATTTAGTTAGGCACTTGCATCTCATCTCTTAAAGTCAAAATACAAAAACACGGTGGGCCGGGCCGCAACCGGTAAACCCTTGTTGTTACTTTGACCTACGGTAGCCGGACCGTAAAACTGGACGGATTCCCTATACCAAACAGTCAACGGGCTAGTTGGGAACGTTGATTGGGGAGAATCCCTCACTGTTGCCGCCTGCGAATTTCCAGGCCCCAACAGGTACATCTTAACCACCATTAAGAGATGATCTCTGTCAGATAGTAAGTTCACATAGTTCTCTTTCATCTTGTCCATGCCTTCTTTCAGTGCTCTTCACTCCTCTAGAAAGGATTCTCCTTCCATCTCTCGTCCAAAATCTTTCCAACAACATCTTGCCACTAAGGCATTGATGTCAGTAAGGTTGTTCATGGTTTCCATAAAATTTTCTCTTTCCTCCTTAAGTGGTCCACTCAGATGATGTGGCTCACAAAGAAGACCCTCCACCATGGTTTCTTCCTCTAACAACTGACATATAATACTACTTTTCTTGTGGCATGGATCCACGACACAAAACTCATTCTAATCATACAAGTCAACCTTTGAATTTTATGCAAAATCACTTCCATGGTGTGAAGTGGAGGGTATCTCTGAAGGTTGGAATGACATGTGATCTGTACACAAATCAGAAAGCATCTCATGCCTTGGCATTTCAACTTCACCATGCTGCAAGAGAGTCCAAAATTCTGAACTGTGTCCATCCCTTTGCATCATATTTTTTTCCTTCAATTTCCCTAGTTCACATCCAGCTCATGGGGTCTTGTCTTCCACTTCTTAGGGAGTTCAGATGATGAATTCAGATATGATTTTCATTCTTAATTTGAATTTGGTCCAAAATATCCCTTATCACTATTGACAACATCGCATTGCTTTGGATCGATGTTTTCTTCACTACTAGAGAAACTAGGAGTAAATTCATCTCTCTCATGATTGTCCTTCATCTTACAATCCTCAGATGCAAGTGAAGTATTTTCCTCCTCCCACGCATCAGAAGGTTGCAGGTGTACATGGATGCTTTAAAAATCATAACTTTTATCATCCATGTTCTTCATCTCCCCATATTTATGTACACATACTTTGGTGGCCTGCTCCTCCACCAAATTTTTTGGTTCACACCCAAGCGGTGTGGCCTTGTCTTCTTCTTCCTTATGTGGCTCCTGAGGTGACTGTAACTCTGTTTTGTATTCTTCTTTTGGATCTGATCCAAAATATGTCTTTCCACCACCATATGAAACAACATCCTTAGCATTGGTATAAAGATCACTCATAAGGAAACTAGAAGTGCATTCATCTTCATTCTCTTTTTGGAGTAATGGGAAACAAGCAAGATCTTCTGGAGCATCTTCTTTCAAGCAACTTGAGGTTTCTCCTTCTTGAATGGTACTATGATCATTACTTGTGTAGAATCTTCTTGAAGAAAAGCCAAATAATCTCAGAATGCTTGAACATGTTGATGGATTTGGTGACTCTTCACTTTTGGTTCCTTCTTCCTCCTCATTGCTCAGAGAGGTGGAACAACTTGGTTACTCTATGGACAATTTGTTGCTCTTGAAAGAGTAATCATCTACATTCTTGGGCTCAAATCCAAATCTGAAATAAAAATACTCTTCGAAAGGAATGGATTTACAAATCTCTTTCCCCAAGGCAAGATACTCTTCATGGTGGTGGGGCAAGTTTTCAATTGCATCTATGATCTTTGCTAAATCTTTGTTAGGATTAGCCATGGGTAGTTCAACATTGCTTTCTTCATAATCCATATAGTAAAAAAAGTAACCATCCTTGTCTCTTGACATTTGCAATAAATCATTAACATATATCACCTCTTCTTCTTCAATAAATTGATCAAAGTCACCATCTTCAACTACTGGTACAATCCTCATGGTTGCAACTTGAATTGTTGATCTGCAAAATTTCTTCATTGAGAGCTTACTTTCCATAGGGGTGGAGGAAATTGCTATGATACCATTGTAAAGTTTCTAAGTCTGATATGCAGACCTGAACACTAACTACTGCTGCAAATTAGATAAAAATTCTGATATTAAATTACAACCACTCAGTGAATCTTCAGACTAGGTAATTCAAGGTGTTTTGTTGGCAAATTTGCAGAGATGAGAGTGGGAACTGGAAAGAAACCAAGATTAAGTTCAGAATAGTGAATTCATTTCCCCTAACACATTTATATCGGGGACCATTCAGGTTTCAGATTCTGCTATGTGGAAACCTACTCCCATGCTTTTGGGTCACCCAACCGTGAAACTAGGGAAATTCTTTCCGTCCTTTCGACCAGGGGCTTGTGGAAAATTGAAAAAGGTGTTATCATGCCTTCATACAACAGAAAATATTATTTGGTATAGTTCATAATAGATCTAGATATGTATGGAGAGTTTAGGAAAGAATTGGGATTTTTAGGCAATTTTGGCCTAAGGAAGTCCTGCACAATGAAGGCTCCAAAATAATTGTATGAACTCAACTAAATTATGATATGGAGTTATTTATGGGTCATTTATTCTTTCAGTGATCCATAGAAACTTACAGAATCGTATTTGAGTGGGTGGAACTCATTTTATAGCCAAAACTGTAAAACTAGTCAATTAAAACTAGTGTTCTAGCTAGGGTGAAGAATTAAGCATAAATATCGTAGCAGAATGACTTAAATATAAAAAATTACATCTGAAAGACATTAATACAAATTCAATGGAAATATATAATCATTTAGACACATGCCCACAACCTTTTCTTACTCCTTATTGCACTAGATTGATCAATTCCCCACATTACAATGAAAAATTAAGCTTTTCATGAGAAAATGAGAGGGTAAAATTCAGAGATAAAATTATTACAACATGGAAAATATAAATGACAGATTTTATAAGCTGTTACACATTAAAAATCATTGGATTGACTAACCATTACATAAGAGGGCTCGAAATGATGGGCAGGATGCCCACAATTTGACATAAAGAAGGCTAAGAACGTAGGTGAAGCTTGGGATTCACTGGAGGTTGACCTGAATGAGATGGAGGCTGAAAAATATGACTTATAAGACTTCAATGCCTGAAATTTAAGTGATCCATACTTGCAAATAGAAGGGAATGGGAATGAAGGAGTGGGGAAAGGAAGGTTTGGGGCTCATCTCCCAAAGCTCTGAGGTGCATCACTCAGAAGACTATGCTCACATAACATCAAATAATTAATTCATCAACCAAAATAGTAAATGGAGCTTGAATTCTCCTTTAATGGATCTCTGGGTGACTTGCTTAGCAAGTAGAGGCAATAGGTGACCAATGAGAGCAACTCATCCTCATAGAAGCTCTAACCCTAGCCACATATGTGCCCTCCTTGAGTAATTGGAAAGTAGGGGCCCTTGTGAGTTGTTTCCCTATCCATGTCATTCATCAAAGTTGGAAACTACACCCTCCTTAGGTCCATAGTTGCTACTTTTTTCAATGACAACTTTTTATGCCTTTCCTGCTTTTGTGTTGAGCCTCCAAAAAGGAAACTGCACCCTCCTCAGTCAATTGTTTCCTGCTTTTCCCTATGACACATTTTTCTGATTTTCCTTTTTTTGAGACTATGTCTCAAAAATAAAACTGCATCCTCCTTAGTCAATTGTTGCCTGCTTTTATTATGACATCTTTTGTCATAGCTTTTGGGTACTTTCTCTTTTCTCTCTAACTGCTTTTGTCATAGAGTTTCCACTTTCTTAATCTCCTCCCTTGGCAAGTTGGCTTGCCAATTGTGCCTAACATGGAAAGTTCAATTCCACATGTTATTTGCACAATAATGAATTAATGGAAACAATTAAAATCAAGTACATGCCTTAATAATAATTATTTAGAAAAATTTCCCTTGGCTAATTAATTAATGCCTCATAAATAATATTTGGACAAAATTCCCTAGGTGAGGTAATTAATGCATCTTTGACCCCCCAATGTGTTGGGCATGGTCAACAATTTTATGTCCAAAAATACGGGAACATGACATACTGCTACGATTGTTGCTAAGTTTTTGTTTGAAAATGTTGTGACTAGATTTGGATGCCCATAAATTTTGATAAGTGACTAAGGCACACACTTTGTCAACCAATCGATTAAGGAATTAACAGAAGAATTCCATATCCAGAATTGAAAGATAGCGTCTTATCACTCTCAAGCCAATGGTGTTGTCAAATCATTTAACAAAATCCTGGAGAATCCGTTGACAAATATTTGCAATGTCCAGAGAGATGACTGGGATCATAAAATTTCCGCAGTACCGTGGGCATATCACACGACCTGTAAGAAGTTGACGGGACAAAATCCATTTTGATTGGTATATGGACAAGAAGTTGTGATGCTACTGGAATACATTGTACCTATCCTAAGTATTGTTGTGATCATGGAGATGATATACTTTGGTGTTTTCGAGGAAAGACTGTCGTAGTTGATACAGTTGGAAGAAGATCGTTTTGTTGCAGGATATCATCAAAACGTTAAGAAAGAACAACAGGAAGTATGGCATGATTGCCACATCAAGAACAAGCAATTTCAGGTCGGCAAACTTGTTCTATTGTATGACAACAAATTCTTTAAGCATCCAGGTAAGCTAAAAACACACTGGTTAGGACCGTATATTGTAATGCATACCACTGACGGAGGCGCAGTGCAATTACAGAAGTTGGATGGAACACCTATCGGAGGAATGGTAAATGAAAGTTGGCTAAATCCTTATCAGGATAGTCACGACTCGGTCAAATGAAAAGAAAAGAGAAAATAAAGAAAAATAAAAACAAACCCCTCTAAATATTTTTGTTTTAATCTCATATAATGAGTTATCGCAAAGAAGAAGCAAAGACCGTCGAAGACTGCTAGTAAGTCACATAGAGAGGAGAATTGTCGCAAACTCTTTATCTATCAAAAAAGGAGAAAGAAGGGCGAAGACAATCCATTTGTCGCGTTGGATAGAAATATGACGAAGGGGGAAGACTAGTCGCAGGAACAACGATGTTGTTGCTAGTTAAAACAAAGTCGCAGAAATGATAACTGGCGTAATTAGTTCAAAGGAGACTGTAATTAATTTAAAGGACCAAGATATTTTGGGGGCATTCTTTTTGGTCACTTCCATATTTATTATACAATAAGTACCATTGATGTGATAGACGAATGGCAACATGCATAGAAGTTTCCTAATAATCATTCAGACGATCAACCCATGTGACAGAAATGCCAACTATCTTTCCCTTTATTTCCCACTCGTGTGAAGGATTAACAAAATGAACGGATTGAAATTATCACCATTTGCACCTGAGTATTAAGTCATTATGTTACATTCGAGAGAGAGATTGTTGTCTGCAACTGCAAGAGCTGAATTGAGTTTTTCGCGGAGCATGGTTATTTCGATTTCTATCGCAAACAATGCTGCAAAATATGAGGTCGCGACTTCATCACCCACACTCATCATGGAAGACACTGCTGGATATGTCCCACTTTAGGATGTGACTATCGAAAAAGCTGAACATGTTTCATTTATTTCTATAGTTAGGTTAAGACCAGACCCATTGGGCCCATTTGGTACAACATTGGGGAAACATTCTGGAAGTGAAAATAAGAAAGCACTACCACTAGCACCACCACCACCGGAGGTGGAGAAAGAATTAGGTTCTATGACTATGTTTCCACTATATGTTCCACCAATATGATCTAATTTGCCAAGAATTGGAGTTCTAAAAAATGCACAGTACCCACTGGTAGCACCATCTATGTCGAAAAGAGTTCAGGTGTCACAGAACATTTTGCCAAACCCTAAGAAGATGACCTTGTTGATCACGACACAAGGAAATATCAATATTTGGACATGAAGAACTACATGGTTGTTCTACAAGATACACTAGATAGCCTGAAGCACCTATATCCAATGGAATGGGCAAGAGGGTTGGAACAGGAAGGTTTAGTGTTGTTGTTGTATTTGTCGCATTTCGGTCGAATCGTAGAAGTAAATCCATTTGTAAAATAGTAACTGGTACCATTTCATGGTGGGTGCCTATGGCTCGATAGAAAAAAATTCTATGGATGCTGAGCTGATAGTAGAAATTACAGGACTACCACTTGCAGGCATAGACCCAATGTTGTTTAAAAAAAAATACCAGTACACTATGTTGATGAACAAGATGAGGGATAAGTATGACTTGTCTAGAGACACCAGAGGCTTCTTAATAAGCTCCATTAATGACCATACTGTTTGGTTTGCAACTAAGGTGTTAGCTACCAAATTATTATGGAAGATGCGACTGAACCAATGTACTGGAGGTACGGTCACAACGACTGAACTCTATGCGGAGGGAGTTCAAATGAATTGGTCACATTATTTGTTGAACGAGTTACAAGCAGATACAAAAGAGTCACATGAAAAAGGTACTGCATTCCATTATTCATGGTTTATTATATTGATTTCGTTTGTCGCATGTTCATAATCAATGAACTATCAAGGGGTAGATATACCAGTGCGTTATCGAGGAGCTTGATACCAGAATATCTGGTTTGAGAAAGATAAAAAGGAGCGACAAAAGGGACAATAATGTTCAATTTTTTATGCATGGAGAGGCCCTGTGCTATCAGGTGAAGCAAAAAGTAAGAATCACATACGAAACCAATCAACAGTTTCGAAACATTATCAAATTTTTAATTTGGCCCCATCACATCTTATTACAGTCGCGACAAGATCCACAGCGCCAATAGTTGGCAACCCAATACTTATTTCTTGAAGAAGAAGTTGAGGCCATTACCCAAGGTTGGTTGGAAGAATGGCGAGTTCCTATTGCAGATGCCCTATTATCTATAGAATAATACTTGAGACAGGATGATCCACAAACACAAAAGGATGGAGAATAGGGAGGGGACCCACCACCACCACCACAAGATCCACGGAATTCTCCCAACCCTCCCCACAATGATTCAAGTACAACCCAAACAGTCCACGTAGTGGGCGATAAGAGGAGCATACTGAGCACCTTGATGCAAGGCATAAGAAAAGGAAGGCAAACAAAATAGTAGGAACTTTCGGCCTTGACAACGATGATGCTACCTTGATGACAGAAGTAATGATAGAGGTCACTACGCAGGGCCTTCAGAAAGCAGATGAGCGAAAAACAAAGCTCACAAGAAGTGTTACCGACTTGCTCCAGACACTTTGTAAGGTGATCAAAGAAGTACGGGTTGCGGTCAACTATAGACCACAAGTGCCTGAGTCGTAGGACTTAGATGGCCCATTAGAAGAGCGAACGAATGATGTGTCAATGCCTATTCCACCAATAAAAACTTAACTAGTGGGAGAAGCACTCGACTTGGGAATGACATAATTGAATACCATAGCTAAGAACTTGGGCCAAGTTACCATTGGCTTTTCGTAGATGGCGCTATATGAAGTGTATGCGATACAGAATGTCGCAGTCACATAAATGAAGGTTAGAGAACGCGCATTGATCTAGAAAGTGCACACATTGAATAAGAATATTAGTAAGATGAATAAAACAATCAAGGAAACTAAACATAAAACCAAAACCTGGGAGGAGGACAAGCACCTGCTCCAAAATATTGTAACAATTGCTTGCAACAATTTTGTAGATGAAGGAATAACAAAGGAAATGTTTGCAGAGGCCAAGTTCATTTGAATTGGATAAATAAAAGAGGACCTTTGCAGAAAGGTCATAGATTTGGAAGTGTAGGTGAGACCCACTACACCCCTAGAGGCATTGGAAGAAAGAAGGATGACAACAACAAAAGCTGTGAAGAAAATAAAAGAAGCAGAGCCACTATGTGGCAAGGCATTTGAACAAGTTTCTTAGACACGGGAAGTGTTGATCGACAATGTCGAGTTAGAAAAATTTGCATAGAAGCTGCACATTACTAAGACTGAGGCGAATCAACTGAAAAAGGAGATGAATAAGTTGCCCTTAGCAGAGAAAATAGATAAGGCTGAGGACATGAAAAAGATACAACAAGAAGTTGAAGTGCTGCAAACTCAAAAGTAGCAGAGGATTGACAAAGTCATTGAATTGCAGGACAAAGAAGAAAGAGTTACAGTATTTATTCAATCTGTACATCAAAAAGTGCGACAAGTTGCATAGTCTACGGGACTTACAACGTCGAAACACATCAGTTCCGACCTTGTTGAAAATTTGCAGAAGACATAAGAAGATGTGTGATGAGAAACAAATGATATTGTGAAAATCTTCCAAGATTTTCAAAGTAAGGTCGTCACAAGCGCATAAGCTTTGTAATAGTGTAGCATGGCTCAGGACGAGCCACATGTGAATGTTGGGGGCCTGTTGGCCCTAGGCAAATATATGCAGAATTTAATTAGAATTATGTTTGGAAAGATGAAGAGTTCGGTCACACGACAAAGGGAGTTGTGACAAAGGAAGATATAAGATAGAATAAGTAGTGATAGAAGGAAAGTTGTGACAAAAGCATTCACGAGAGAAGAAGTCCATGACAGAAGGGAAGATGCAACAAGATCAGCTGCGGCGGAAGGAACCATGATAGAATGCATGTAATGACTGAAAATTACAACTTAGGAGAATGTGGGTAAGAAGTCGGCTAGAGTCACACATGCTTTAGGGAATAAAGCATGTTTGTAATTTGGGTGGATAATGCCTACTGACTTTTCTAACGAAAATGTATGAGAATAGAATGACAACCTGTCGATTAATATAATGAAGTCAGCTAATTATGACATGTAAGAGTCTATAAAGGGAAGAACTCAAGTTGTGTGAGGGTTACTTCTTGGTCAGTTGGTTGGTTGCTTACTTTCTGGTTGGTATGTGTTAGTCGTGGTTGTCTGTGTCTGTTTATAGAGTCAAAGATTTGTAGGGTTGTACAGAAGAGTGAGTCGATCTAGGTTGTGTGTGGATCGATAGGACAGTGAAGGAGAGGAAGCTTTAGAGACCCGAGACTAGAGAGCATGAGAGGAGAGAGAAGTCTGTATAGATTGAAGAAGAAGATCTAGAATAGAGTCTGCAAGCTAAGTGCACAGATGAAAGGTGCCATATATTTCTCATGCCAGATGAAGAGCACCTTTGTGGTTTTTCCCGGATGGGTTTCCATGTTGAATGTTGTCTATGTGTATATTTGATGAATGTGCTTATGTCAAATGAATGTATGTGTATTTGCTTATGAATGAGTTCTTGTATTCATCTGTTGCACTGTTGTTACTTGGAACCACTAATAAGGAACTGTATTAACCATGGTAATCTCTATCGATGAGAAAATAGAGTCATATATTGAATGCATGCAATAAGAATAAGTAATATAACCACCAACTTCATTTGAGCAAGATAGTAAGGTGCCAATCCCCACACAATTGCAGAAACATGGTTCTGGCAGTTATGCATTAAGAGATATCTTAGGTGAGACTGCATTTGCATCGCAAGTGCTACCGACTAAGCCCTTCTCTGTCGGGACAATATCGTGGGCTTTGTTGACGGACAAACTAGGGACTGAACCCGGGTCACAGGCAGAAACAACAACACATACCCTTTACATTTAATTATGACCACATTACAGGCAATTTGAATTTCTACCAAATTGAAATGGGTGTTTTTCAAGCACTTCATATGCAAGATGGAGTTTCCATTTGAACAACTAGATTTGTTCCCAATACAACCAAATAATATAACCATGCTTTGATACCCTAATGTAATGTAACTAGGCACCTCAATACATTGTTTGAGGTGAAAAGGTATCAAAAACCCCACAATTGTTTACTTTGATACTTAATGTAAATAAAAATTGATTTCATTGATTGTCTTTAATATTCAACAATAGAAGCAAAGCTACAACAACCTTAAACATTGAACATGAATGTAGTTCTATAATGACTTCAACCACGAATATGTAGTTTCAGTACATAAACACAGATTCATGGCATTTAATAACACAACCAAAAGTACTTATCTTTTTGAGAAAATAATCCTCCAATTGGCTGTAAATGAAGGAAATTCCTCCTAGCCTTAGGCTCTTTGTCATGCTTAATATTTCTATAATAGGGGTTAACTCCAAGTTGAGGATATGAATCTACAAGGGTGAAGTAATAAGGTATGAATCTAAGTCCTCTTACTCAGCCCATAACTCTAAAAAAAATTCTCACAGGAAAAGACTCCCTCTACAACTATCCCAATCAACCAACACTCCTCCCTCTAAGCCTCAATAACACCAATAATGGGATTCCCTTATTCGCTAAACAATCCCTCAATCTATACCTATACATTCGCCAAGGAATGTCTTTATTGGAACTTCAAGGTTTCTCAGTTGTAGGAAAATTGACTACAACCTCAACTTCCATAAATCCAATTACCTATAGGGTCCACATGAATCTATTTGACTAAAATACCTCACAACTTTCTCTCTAAGTAGCACTACAATCACACCAAAGCTAAAGTGAAACAACATAGCCTATATGGAAGTACACTATAGAGTACTAGATAGTTGTCCTTTACCCATCCTTTTATTTCACACCATAACAATAATGTACCATACTGCCTAATGCTTGAATTCACAAGGATAGATTTTTTATGCCAACCACTCAGCATGTGTCTTAATGCGAAGCCCATGTTTCAACTTTAATCCCAAAGCTTAGAATAATATAAAATGGGGATTAATAATTAAGAGTTTAAGGATCTAGGTTAAATAACTTGCTAAGGTCTTGTCCCCTTAGCCCCTTTGAGCCTATTGTAAGCTCCCTTTCACTTCCCCCACCCGTGAAATTATAGTCCCCCATCACTTTTTAGTCTTTCTTCATTTATAGCCATTAGTGTTTTCATATTATAATTGAATGTACAATTACAATTTACATATGAATTGACTTATAACCATCTCTTCATTACATTTACATCTACATTGTGGGCTCAAAACTATGTCACTACATTGCCTAAGGAGAACCATACCATGGAAGATGAGGTAGAAGCAATATGGGCTAGATTCACATAGATGTGGCTAGCTCTAGAAGAAGATGATGCAAAAATTGGTGACTCAATGCTTGAGGCCCCACTGGTAGATATAATAGAGTAGGTACATCAAATAGTGGTATAGGTGAAAAAAGGGAAACACAAGTTGAAAGAGACTTGGGATGTAGAGAAAACATATGAACAACAAAAGTTGCCCCTTGCCTTGTAAAGTCTTGAACCAACCATCAGTTTTGTTGAGACAATGAAAGAAAAGATACAAGTTGTGGTCAAGAAATTGAAAGAGATATTGACCACAAGTCATAACTGGATACATATAGTGAAGAAAAGGGAGCAACCATTTGAGTCCATACATGAGAACATCAATAAAATGTTGAACGAAGCATAACAAGTACTAGACCTAACATTGAAGAAGAGAAGATAAAAGAAATTTAAAGGGCTAATGATAAATTGGACCAACTATTCCAGTTGTTCATAGAGGTCCAAACTAAGCTTTGTTAGTTGGACCAAAAATTCCGATTGTTCATGGAGGTCCAAACTTGGCTTTGTCAGCTTTAGCCAATTTCACTTGGATAATATAATGCACTTCACCAATTGCATAATTCCATAGAAGTAAATTGGTTGTCCATTCAAGAAGTTCATTTGCCAAGTGCCGATCCCAGGACAAACAAATGTCTATTTGGTGAGTCTGGACATTTTTGCACTGAGAGGAGTGAGGCGATATACAATCTAGTATGGGGAAGATGTTTTCAGGTAACCTAACGTTATGCTACCAAAAATAAAATAAAATAAAATTAAAAAAATCATGTCAGCTCGTAAAATAAAAATTAAAACCAAATGAAAAGTAATTAAAAAAATCCATGTTGGCTCATAAAAAAACAAAAAAAAACCAACATAGATCCATCTTAAACTTGGATTTATCAAGCACCAAGAGGGATCAAATTTGTGGAGGTTTTATTTTTTTGAATGTGTAAAAAATTTAAGTTAAAAAAACACCTCAAGAAACTAGAACCCTCTCGTTGCTTGATAGATCCGGGTTTAAGATAGATTTATGTTGGTAGTATGAAAATGGACAAAAGAATTGGAGGAAGTTGTTGATTTCATTAACAAAGTTTTGGAAATGATCTTCGAGTTGGGCCCCTCACGTGGGGAGGTTAAAGAGTCAAGTAATGGTTGTGGAAGTTGATAGAAGGCACATTGCAACTGGAGGGATGGACATGGTGGGATAGATTCAACATACATAAAAGATACTAGTTGCACCATTCAGAATGAAGGCTATTAACAACATTAAAGAATATATATAAACCATGGAGGGAGGAAAGAGCCATGCTAATAGGTGGGATTCCATGTGATCGAGAAGTTGTGTAGCAAAAGAGTGAAGACATCTAGCTAGAGAAAAAGCAGATGCAAACTGGTTAATAAACATGGAACTGAAAGTATGCTAACCATTTCTTGATTTTGAATGCACCTTCCCACCTTTGAACACCTGAGTATAAATATAAAGGTCTCCACCTGTCAAAGGGTTTATTTTCCCTATTGGTCCTATGTAATGTTCATTTATGTTGATCACATGTTCAATAATCACACCTTCAATAGTAGCGTGTTATTTCAGTTTTGAATTACATTCTTCTTGTGTTCTTATGACTGAAGAATCAATATGTAATGATGTATAAGTTATTTTGGAAATGAATGGAAAGAGATCCCCTTTAAATTTTGATTGTTAATACAATTTATTGTGATGAGGTCTTTTACCATTGTTTATGATCTATGGTGTTGGATAACATTAATATATGAATGCATAGTTATTACATTCTTAAGTTAGGATGATGGTTCTTATTATGATATTATTTAATCTTTAAATACATAGAGAATAATTGTAGTTTAAAGGCTATATATTTATATAATACTTAATGTTGAAGTAGTAGGATGAATGTTCATTGCAACAATCATATTGTATGAGTTGTGTAATAACTTAAGCCTCAAAAGAACACTTCAATTGAGAACACTTCATAGGGAATGGAAAACGTAGCACCTAGATTACAACATACCCCATTTGGAGGGTGCCCTAAAATTAAGCTAACAATTATGTTAAAAATTTGCAATTAATTTGCAAATTGCAAATTTGACGTTTTGAGTAAAATCTTTGCCAATCCTTGGGGAAAGAAACCATGCAATCAAAATTGTTTTGATATGGGAAAGAATTAAATAAGCACATGAAGGATAAGCTCCATAGAATCCAACACTCAATAGTATAAGTGGCCCTCAATGTTGGATTTTGACCGTCAAATATGATCTAGTCTATATTTTTATAGCTAACCGTAAATTAAAACAAGAAATTTGTAAAACCGTTAACTTTTTGACTGATGTAGTGATTTCCAAATCCATACAATGATTACTTATCATAACACGGAGTTAGTCGTATAACTGGCACTTGCCAATCATATGAGCAAGGATCAAATTTAAAGGGTATGGTCCCATTTCACTGTGGAGGCTATGATATATTCAATCTTTCAATGCTGACATGTTTAAATAAATAGTTCCTTTCATTTGAAAATGTAGTAATATAGGGTATGGTCCCATTTCACTTTGGAGGCTATGATATATTCAATATTCCAATGCTGACATGTTTAAATAAATAGTTCCTTTGATTTGAAAATGTAGTAATATATCAAAATTTCATCGTATATTAAAATAAATGTAATCAAATTCTTTAATATAGTGACAAAATTTGTAATGTTTTACTCTATGGTTTTTAATAAGTAATGTCTAACCCAAATAATCCAAGAAACAAAATAGAGGAAATTTTAGAAACATAAAAAATACCTAGCGATATAAATAAATCAATTGAAAATCGTTTATAACCAATCAAGATTCACTTGGAAAGTAGTAAAACTTATAGAAAAAAATCAAAGTTGTATGAAAATGAAATACAACCTATAGAATGTCCATTGAACATAGAGATCGATAAATACAAAAGATGGAGTGAACCTAAAAAATATGTTCGTGAATACCAAAACTATTATCTTGAGTCACTTCAATAACAAACTTCACTCTTTTCAAAAAACAAGCAAATACATACTTATAAAATAACACAACAAAAAAACTACTCTTGTGGTGCACATACCTGAAAAATCATTCAACCACAAGAACAACCCAACCAATATTTAGATCCATTGAGAGAAGGAGTCCCTTTATACATGTTTTTGTCCATTCAACTCTGCAAATCAAAGGAGAGACATACTCCCCTATAGGAAATAATCATAAGCAAATGTATATTTTCTCTCTTTAGTGGAGATGTACACTTATGCAGGTTGGTGGTGGACTAGTGGTGCTATGGTGAACGTGTCATTCATTTGCCCAGGAAAATCCCTTGGAGTCTAAAGAGGGTATCATATACCTTATGAATTAATAGGGCAAGAAAGGGTGGAAATAGCCTAACAAAGGGTCAATGGCGATGGTGGAAATAACCTAAACAAGGGTTCAAATCGATAGTGGAATCAACTTGAGCAAACGTGAAGAGTTACTCCAATTTGAACTTGTGGTTATGATAGGAATAGTTCAAGGTACAACTTCCCCTTGAATCCTAACTCATAGGACAAATGACAAGCTTAGTCGATCATGATTCTTGCAAACACTGATTGTGATATGGAACCAGAAGGCATGTTTTCCTCTTATTACTTTTGGGGGCCTTTGAGAAGTACATTCATCTATGTTTAAATTCCAATGGAGCCATTCGAGATATATGGATGAGCTCTTCTAGGCAAGTATCCATATCAACCATTCATAAACCCAACAAAAGAGGAAGTGGCCCACCATCTCGCTTATTCGCATAAATATCCATGTCTCACTTCTCAATGATGAAGTAAATACTGATCAGAAAGTGATCAAGACACTTTCCCCAACATGAGCCTTCATA
The DNA here is from genome assembly GCA_001517045.1 of Pseudotsuga menziesii. NCBI lineage: Eukaryota > Viridiplantae > Streptophyta > Pinopsida > Pinales > Pinaceae > Pseudotsuga > Pseudotsuga menziesii. The sequence goes on along the minus strand of LPNX010124236.1, from coordinate 5,458 downwards.
ATTATGTATGTTCACCTAACTAACCAACTAACTCTAGGTGATTATCAATTAATGCTTAGCACTTAGGGTTGCAACATACAGCATAGGTGATTACTAATTATAACCTTGAGGAAAAGAGTGGAGAGGTATAGAATCATGGGGTTTATGGATCAAATTTGTCAATATCATACAAATTCTCCATCAAATCTAACTAAGGAGAACGAGTTATCAAATCACCTTATTTTGAGAATTTTTCTCTTTCAAATCCCTTCATTTTGGACAAGTTTTCTAACAAAAAATTGCAACATAGCTCTATATCAAAAGGGTTTGTAGCTCTGACTTTTATGCATCACATACACTTTTTGTAGAGTTTGGAAATCTTGTTGTAGCACCATTGTTTTTTAAAAACATTTTTAATATTAAAACATTATAATTATTAAAACATTATAATATTACACTATTTCATAAAATGACTATATTTCCAATTATATTTTAAAACCATATTTAAAATATAATTAAAAAAAACTTATTGATATGCATTTCTTTAAATATTTTATTATTATTATAAATGATTAACTATTAAAAAACCATATTTTAATAGTTATATTACATAGTCTCATAATTTAAAAACTCTTATTTAAAACCTTGCAATATTATCCTAAATGAAAACATAAAATTGTTTCAAACCTAAAGATTACATACATTTTAATACTATCCTAAATATAACTTCAAGTGAGATCTAGGATCATGTTAATATGGTTCTCAAGTATTGAATAAATTAAAGTATATTAGTATTCAAAACATCTACCTCATACATGGTTTTAAAACCATGTGGAAGGCCTTCCTAAACCATATACAATAAAACCATGGGTTGTTTAGGAGGCTTTGCACGTGGTTTTAAAATCATTTGCAAGACCCTCCTAAACCATATACAAAAAACCACGAGTTGTTTAGGATGCCTTGCACATGGTTTTAAAACTATTTGCCAGGCCCTACTAACCATGTACAATAAGACCATGGGTTGTTTAGGAGGCCTTGCACATGGTTTCAACATTTTTTTGCCAATAATTAATTAATTAATTTATTATTATTTTGTTAGGTATGGACATCACAACATATCCCCATATTGGGTTGTTTGTGTGGCGGACATTGTTTTGGGGGATAATTAAAATTTTTATTTTTTTATTATTAATTTTAATTTTGTGTAAGTCGACATGTTGGGTATAAAATTTATTAGTAGCATAGATCCATTTTAAACCTGGATCTATGAAGCACCGAGAGGGATCCAGTTTTTTGAGGTGTACATTTTTTACCAGTTGGATCCTTTTTTTTTCAGAGGAAAAAATACCAGACCTTGTTATTCTATTGAATCAAAGGACATCATATACAATCAGCCAGAGATGACAGTCATCAACAAAGATAACATAACAATGGGGACCACCAGTACACAATAGCGAAACCCCAACATCCAAATCATGGGCAATATGGCCACAAAGTCTGTAGAGATACAGGCTTTTATCATCACTCCTGTAAAAACAGGTCAGATTTGTAATAACAATTAGAAATGACAAGAAGCAAATGAATCATGAGCATAAGAAGAAGACTGAGGGTCTCTTCATGAGTCTGCTAGGATCACATGTCATAACTAAACAAGAAATGTGCATAAAAGAGAGGGCTAAAACCCATCACATGCTAATATAGCTGAAAGTTACCATGATTAATGATCATACCATTAAGAGATTCCATGTAATTTCCGAATCCTGATTCAAGAGAAAGAGCATTTTTTGAGAGACTGTCAGCCATCTGGTTATGCTCACGATAGATGTGCTTCATGGTCACTTTCAAATAGAAAAGCAACAGATTTTGAATGTCATCACACCAATGACTCAGATGTGGTAAGTTTAGTGAGCCCATTTCGTTTGCCCATGAGATGATGACAAGGGAATCACCAAATATAGAGTGTAAAGGATCCCCATAAGATTTGTCACGGAGAGAAGATCCCATAAAGCCAACAGTTCAAATCTAGTATTAGTACTGATGCCGCAGCCCAGAGAGAAGAACAAACAGTGAGAGCAGCTCAAATGTATCACATATCCTGCACCCCCGATGTTTCCAGCAGCTGCTTTGTCAAAAAAACCATATGGATAGTTAAACAATGGAGGCATACCAATGATTCTGTTTTTTTCCTCTTTTTAGGCACAATAAAGAGGTGAATGAGAGATTCTGTCTGGAGAAAGATAGCATAAACATAAGGATGTTTTTCCTCAAAGATGCATCCATTTCTGTGTTTCCAAATAGTCCAGAAGATGAAAAGGGGCAAGTAGAGCACAGCAGAATCAATTGGATGAGACCGAAACCAATGCTCGAGGTACAATTGAACATAATCTTTGTAAAAAGAATGAATGCCAAAGTGCTCAAAAATTACTTTAAAAATTACCAATTGGATCCCTCTCAGTACATAGATCCGGGTTTAAAATGGATTTATGCTAGTTTAATTTTTTAATATATTTTATTTAAGTCTATATATAATTTATATTTTTCATTTTTTAATATTTTTTAATTTATGTCGGCTAGCATAACGTGACTAACGTGACAGGATCTCCCCCATACTGGGCTGAAGAGCACCTAGCTTCTCTCGATAAAAAACAAATTAATAAACTTTAATAAAGAACTTACTAATTTTATACAGTCTCATTCAGTTAACAATTAAATGAGCTTTCACTATTGACTTTATTAAAGGCTTAAGTTTATTGTGCAAATTTATTCATGGGTCCATAAATTATCCATGGTGGTCAAAGTTAAGCTTCAGGATATGGTTGTTTTAGTAGTTGAGCATTGAACATGGAAGAAGTTACATCAAAAGTGGCAATAACATTTATAAACTTAATTTTAAAAATTTTAAAGTTTCACCGTGATTTATATTTTGATAAATAATGCTAATGGAATGTGTGGTAGACTCGCTTGAGATTCTCTCTTTATTATTGCCTTGACATATAAACAATATTTTAAATGATTTAAAGTTTCATTGTGATTTAAATTTTGATAAATAATACTAACGAAATGTGTAGTAAACTTGCTCTGCCTTTATTGTTGCCTAAACATCTATTCTCAACCATCTAAAAATTTGAATAGCAAAAATCGGAATAGCCCTTCACAAGCAAAAAACGGAATAGCCTTTCACATGCAAACTTACAAAATTATGGTTGATTTTGTTATACCTGCCTCAGGCAGGTATATTGTAATCGATCAGGTTTGACTTTGCTATTACTTGGTGCCTTTTGAGGCAGTTTAAAAAAATCAAAACCTATTTTGCAAAGTGAGACTTAGGGGTTTGTAAAATATTTTTTTTAATTTTGTTAAAAAACAAATTTTGTCAACAGCTGATTGGTGGATAGGAGGTGATGTCGGCCTTGGGATTTGGTATCTGGATTTGGGTTGACATGTGTCCACCTGATGTCATAATATTAAAATTAAAAAAATAAAAATTATATTCCTTCCAGCGTCGCCCGGTGCCGTTCGCTCTGGCGTCTCCGAATGCAAGATAACAGGTTCCCAGACTATAAATTGCATCGAATCCAGTGACCTGCTATGAGATTGCATCGACTGAATCTCATCGACTGCAGTCATGGTGGATTTGCTGTGTAGTTGCATGGGCTGCAGTTTTTTTATGCGTATCCTCCATATGCCCTTGGAATGTCGGTTGGTTTTTTCTATTTGGTGGACTCTCCTCATCGTCTTTACTGGCCAGACTACAAATTGCATCTACTTCAGTGACCTGCTATGAGATTACATTGACTGCAATCACCCTGGATCTGCCATGTAGTTGCATGGACTGTAGTTATCTTCTATATAGTCTTCCTTTAATTTACACCACGTTAGGAAAGGTCTACACCACTTATCATCGGTAAAATATGCCACCACAGTTGTCGTCCCTCTTCAATCAGAGGATATCACCTTCCTCACGCGACATCCACTCTTCCTGTGTAGTATGAATTTAGCCTGGGTAACTGGACCAGGAGAAACTTTGGTGAAAGTGAGACACAAAGCACGTTGAAAACATCTTTAAGTGGGTATTTGTTCTGCATCCATTAATGTGTCCTTCCTGAAACGATTAGAAGAAAGCTAACAGAGCCATGGAAGAAACTATTGGGGGACTATGATCAAGAAACTAGTGAGATCAAGAAACTAGTGAAAGCACTACGATAGGGGATTCTTTGGTATCCATCATAGAAATGAAAGATAATAAATGGGTCAGATCCCATGCTTTGATGTACTGTAAGGACACAAAATATATGCAAATATCAAGAATATTGAGAGGATTATACGCTTTCCTCTGCGAGTGATGTGTCCACTGTCCTCTATCATGCCTAAACAGTCGACTGAGTCGAGTATTCAGGCCTGGAGAATTTGATTGGAAGGCAGGGGGTTGAGGAAGAGCGGGGAGCATCAATCCTTATTAAATTCATAATCGGATGCCTCCTTCCATGACCTTTTACACAGTTATTCGCTGGTATCAAAAAAATGTCTCACTGTCTAACGAAACAAAGACGAGGAGAGGCGGTGCTTCATCCAATCCCCCAAGCGTTCTCGATATCCAAATGGCTTCACTTTGGGTCTTCGATTAAGGGAGAGGAACTGAGAGGGAGGGTGAAAAACCTTTAATCTAGAAAGGGGACAACTGTATAAGAAGCATGAGCATGAGTACATTTAGACGTTTAGACATATCTGCAATAAATTTGAATGTTGTGAAGAAAATAACTGGGGACAACTGTACAAGAAGCACGAGCATGATTACATTTAGAGGTTTATAAATATCTTCAATAAATTTGAATGTTGAGAAGAAAATAACTGCAGGGATGTGCAAGCGATGAACGTTATAAGTGTTTGGTGCTAGGATTTTTTCCTTTGAAATCTAGCTTGATTTTGAAGCTTTTGCTCACTAGGTCCAAATGGGTTGGGTGCTTAGTAGAAATGACTAAATATACCATATATGCGTATTCGTAGATGATATCAAATTCAACTTTTATAGTGCAGATACATTTCCAACAGAGTGGAGACCTTTCGTTAAAAGCACTTCAAAATCAAGGTAATCCTAACAACATTTCAATGAAAAGAATTCTATTAAAATTCTTTTCAGACATCATTGTTTTCTGTGTAATTTTGTAAAATGTTTCAAGTGAGGAAGTCACCTTGGCGAGAGTTACGCCTTGGGCGTCCTTGGCCTCGCCTCCTAGAGGTCCCTAACACTAATTTTGTGGCCAATATTGACGCATGCCTCTCCGTCCACTTCTCCACCTTAGTTTTTCTGATCCACAGATTCCCCTCTCTGTTCATGATGGCAATGTCCTCCAGGAGGTGGGATAGCATCTTCTTTTGCTACTCCACACAGTCTTTTTCCACCTAATGCCAGTTATGGAGATTGGTTCCATCCAGCCTCATCGATCGTCTCTGTAGACAAGCGCACTTCAAAATCCAAAAG
>LPNX010124215.1:75309-99275 GCA_001517045.1 Pseudotsuga menziesii | reverse complement strand
ATTAGTACATATGATTCTGATCTGAATGAACAGCTAATTGAAAGTATAAAATCTGATGAAATTTATCAAAAGTTACAAGATGTAGCTAAGAAAGAACCCATAGAAATTTTAACTAAAGTTTATAGCTTAAATAAGGAAGGGTTTTTACTGTTTAAGGACAGACTTTACGTGCCAAATGTATCAAAGATTAAATTGCTGATTTTGGATGAAGTAGATAAAACGCCTTATTCAAGACATCCAGGTTATTAGAAAACGGTCACTATGTTAAGAAAATATTACTTTTGGCCTAACATGAAATCTGAAACAGCCGAGTATATAGCTAAATGTTTGGACTGTCAACAAGTGAAGACAGAACATCAACATCCAGCTGGGTTACTGTAGCCCTTGCCTATTCCTAGTTGGAAGTGGGAAATAATCAGTTTAGATTTCATTACAGGACTACCCCGCCATCAAAATCAGAATGATTCAATTATGGTAGTAGTGGATAAATTAAGTAAAGCAGCACATTTTATTGCTGTTAAAACTACTTATAAGGCTGCAAATATAGCAGATATTTTCTTAAAATAGATTTTTCAACTACATGGTATACCAAAAGTGATTATCTCAGACAGGGACCCTAAATTTACTTGGAATTTCTGGAAATCCCTGTTTAAAGGATTAAATACCACTCTAAATTTCAGTACCTCTTTCCATCCTCAGACAGATGGACAAACTGAAAGAGTTAATCAAGTATTAGAAGATCTGTTAAGGATGTATGTTAAAGACCAGCCTGGTAAATGGGAAGATTATTTACATTTAGCAGAATTTGCATACAATAACAGTTATCAATCTTCAGCTAAGTTCAGCCCTTTTGAAATTTTATATGGGCGAAAGTGTAACACTCCTATCTCCTGGAATAATCCAGTAGATAGATTAGTGTTAGGGCCTGAATTGTTAAAAGAAATGGAGCAGATTGTAAAACAGGTACAGGAGAACTTGAAAGTTGCCCAGGATCGGCAAAAAAGTCAAGCAGATCTGAAAAGAACTCCTAAAGAGTTCCAGGTGGGTGATCATGTGTTCATCAAGGTAAGACCAAAGAAAAGTTCCCTAATATTGGGGAGTTGTGCGAAATTAGCACCATGTTATTGTGGTCCTTTTGAAATTTTATCTAGGATTGGCCAAGTGGCTTATCAGTTAGCATTACCACCAAATTTAAAAGTGCACAATGTTTTTCATATTTCTGTTCTAAAAAAATATGTACATGATGCTACTCATGTGATTGATTGGAACGTTGTACAGGTAGAACCAGAAGGGGAAGTTCTGGTGGAACCGGATTGTATCCTCGGGAGGAGGGAAATTACTCTGCGGAACCGCACAATTGGTCAGCTGAAGGTGCAATGGAAGCACCTTAGTTCTGAAGAAGCTACTTGGGAACTGGAAAGTAAGATGCGGGAAGCATACCCACATCTATTCCAAGAAGTTCCTGAAGAAGAGAAATAAGTAACATCGAGGACGATGTTACATTTGAAGGGGGTGTGTATGTCACATACCCCAATTTTGTAAAATTATGTAATTGTTTTATTTAATTTTCTGAGACATTATGATAAACTTAATCCTAAGTAGGAATTGATGACTCAGTAGAGTCAACAGTTATGGAGTGTAATTGAAAATATTTTATTAATAATAATTATATTATGGAGACAACAGCATGGGAGAGCTGTTAAAAGAGGTTACTGGTCAAACTGGGTATTGGAACTAGGTGGAGAGGCAAAGGACAAGTGGTAGCATCCTCAAGCACTTCCTAAGTTGCAGGTGGCAACTTCCCTATATTTGGGGTCATGATTCCCCAAGAAAGTGGAATGTGGGCAGGTGGCTCATTAAATGACAGTTATCCCAATTAAGACCTAGGCAATCTTTAAAAGTACTGAATGAAGAGAGCTTTGGCTGCTCAGTTTTTACTCCAGCTGAATGTGATTCAGGAGTCTTCATTTGAGGAAAAGGGAAAATAGAAGGAAGTGATTGTGAGTGAATGTTTGCAGGAACTTGAAACTGAGTACAGCTAGTTGAGCTGTGGAAACTGTCTCAAGGATTCTGAGTTAGTATAGAGCTGAAGGACTGTATATGTTTTGCTGCACCTAGCTCCAAATCCAGGGAGACCAGATTGAGCTCGGGGGTCCTGAGAAGTCGCTGTTTGAGCGCTCTCCAGGAATTGGTAGGGAGGAACGGCCTCCCATTGCTGTTGTTGTCCACAGCAGTTTAACAGGTTTTTCATTCATATCTCTATTTCTCTTCTGTGCTTAAATAGATAAACAGAATGATTGTTAAGTATCTGAAAGAAATTGTTAGTACCTCGAATTGTTAGTGTAAAAACTTGTTAGTATTACCATGTTTTTCCACACCTGATATCATCAGGTAGTACTCTAGCATGGTAGCTCAAGCTTAGAAGAAGTAATCTCCTAAACTGAGCTCCCTAGTTTATTCTAGTTTTATTATAAATGTCTTACTGTGTAATTATCTTTTATTTAAGTTGTCTCATTTGTAGTTTTCTCTTGAATCTGAATTGTATTCTGTTCTCTGGAAAAGAATTAACAGTACATGAAAAGAAAGACTAAGTATACTGGAAATATAAGATACATTCGTTTCTTTCTGTGTAAAGTAAATGCATTGCATTTTAAGAGTTAGATATTATCAGTAGGGTTTGATAATTTCTTTGACATTATAATAAAAGAAACCAGAAGTTCTGCATATCAGTATTGCTACAAGAACTACAGCATACTTTATGAATGTTTATTGTTTTAAAAGAATAAACTTTATTTTATATTATATATAAGTGTTTTATTTGAAGTTATTAAGAGTATACCTAAATTTTAAACAAAATGAAAGAAATCTTAAATTCAAGATCAGAAATAACACATTATATTAATAATATTCTTATTTACATCTACGAAATAATAATTTCTAAAGTAACTATATTTATAGAATATAAAATAAAACATGATGTTATATATATATATATATGTAATAAATAAATAGATGATATTTATAAATAAAATATTTAATATGATATTATGCAGAATAGAGACAGTGCTCCTTCAAAGGATTGAAACATCGAAGTGCTGCTGCAAAGGATCAAAAGATCGAAGTACTACTGCAAAGGATCAGAATATCGAAGTGTTTCTATGAAGGATCAAAAGATCAAAGCGTTTCTATAAAAGGATCAAGTGATCATGTGATGCAAAAGATGAAGAGTAGTTGTTCCAGTTACTGATTGTGAAAAACTTCCTGTGATGTATAGATGTATCTCCCAAATGTACTGTTGTAATTGTCTCTCTATTCTCCTATATTCTTTGATGATGTTGTCGATAGAATAACCTTCTCAGTAATGGGGAGTGTTGAAATATTGTAACTTTAAAGGATATTCTAAATGTATTTTACTGATGTAACCCAAGGGAGATGTTATTATTCCTCCGACTGGGTGTTACTAGTGTATGTGGTCATCATAGAGTCATGAGGTTAAGCATCCTCTTGTGTCGAGTCTTTAGTACCCTAATAAATAATATAATATACTATTTTTGAGTATTCTTAGGTGAAGTCGACCCGAACAGTTTATTGGGGTTGACTTGTCTAGTGAAAAAGTCAAGTTGACACATGTGTATAAATAGAGGAGCTGTGATTCTTATTTGAACACAAGCTCACTCACTTGTGTAGCGCATAGGAGAGAGAGATAGAACATAAGGAGGAGAACAATTGTTTTCGGGGTTGTCTTTTATACATCTTATACATAGGAAATTTTTGCTGGGTTTTCTTCCCCTTCAGGGTTTCCCATGATAAATGATGTGTCTATCTTGTGATTGTGCTTCTATAATTGATTATTTATATTCAACTATGATTTTTATGAATTAAATACTATTGAATCTATTCTAGCATATGAAAACTTAACATAAATGAGAAGCTAAATTAGGTTCTCACGAGGAAGCAAAAAAGAAGAAAGATAAGGAGTTAAACGTGAAGCAAAATGTGGTGCTAGTGTTGGAGTAAAAATGGATGAGAAATTGGGCCCTAAAGTAGTAGAAAAAATGGTTATAATGTGGGCATAAATAGAGATGCAAAACTACGCATTAAAAAGGATGCAACACTTGGCGCTAATGATGAATCCAAACATGGTGTTGATATGATAGAAAAATAAGATGTTAGTTTGGATGAAAAGACTGGCGCTACATAGGAAGAAAAATATGGTGCAACAATAGAAGAAGTATTTGGCATCATTTTGGTAGCAAAACACGATGCAAAAAAGGAAGCAAAAGTTGGTACAAATTTGGAAGCAAAAATTGGCACATATTTGGAAGTAAAACATGGTGCAAAATGGGATGCTAAAGTGGTAGCACAAATTGATGCAATATTGGATACTAATTTGTATGCAAATATGGTGCTAATGGGGATGTCATTTAGGAATAAAAAGCATATTCTCTCTAGGAAGCAAAATAGGACGTTATTTATCCTCGTCGTTGTTTAGGAAGCAAAGTTGGACATTATTCTGGAAGCAAAAAAAAAGCACTATTTTGGACGTCATAAAGGATGATATATAGGATGCAAAAATAGATGTTTTTTGAGATGCTTAAGTTTTTTCCAAGACGTGTCCCATTTACCGTCTAGTTTGACCACTAAATGTAAAATACAAATGAAACTAAAAAGGGACGCTAATTCCAGGTTTTTCTGAAGTGATAACCAATCCCAACAATTAACCTGGACATAGTGGTCATGGTCATGATGACCTGCAATCGACCTAGCCACCATGGCCATGGATGACCCTAAGGGGTCTTCCCATGAAGGCTCGACCAACTCGATGTGCTTGGTCATCATTTTGCTTTCCCAAAACAATGATGGCCCACAACTGTCCAATCCAGCCACAACTGAGTGTATAACATTACTTTTAGGTGCAAGTCATCATGGTATTCCACAGACCATAAAGGAGTGGGGTCGAGCCCTAAGTATAAACCCCTCCAAAAAAATATTGAACATTTTCCTATTAAGAAAATGAGAAATGGGATAAGAGAATTTTTATTTTTTCCTAAGTTGATTTCGATTCTAGACACTAGGATTCAAATCTATAGACCACCTAAGAAAAAGAAAAGCAAAACAAGGGAGATTTAATTGAAACATCAAACCTAAAAACCTTTAAAACAAAGAGGACACCACCACCATAAACTTGAGGACGAATGAAGTAAGGGATAACTAGGGTCATAGCTTCAATCCAGAGAACCCTAAAGTCTCATCAAACAATAGTAGAGAGACTAGACAAAACAACGATTCATGAACAAAAATGAATGGAATTTATTTTAATTAAATAACATATTTGACAGAGTTTAGTGAAGTTGGGGAGCATGAGCCACATCCAATTTCTTAGGTGAGAAACTTTAATTCCTAATATTTTCCTTATTTTTTAAATTTATTTATTTCAATTATTTAAATTTAAATTATTATATTTAATTAATTAATTTTAATTAATTTTATTAAAAATACCTTAGTGAATTATATTTAGTGTATATTTCTTATTTTATTAAAATATATCTTAGTTAATTATATTTTGTATATATTTCATAGTAAGAGTAGTCTATCTATTCTACATTTCTAGTTTATGGTATGTTTTGGTTGAAATACCATAGTTTTTTTGGTAAAATCCAAAATTGTAACTGTCTAAATAGTGTTTTTGAATGCATAAATAAATTCAGCACCCTCAAATATCCCCATGGCACCCAAATTATGCAATTTCCATAGGTAATATATGTGATTCTAATATTTTTTAAAGATTTCAAACCTAACTTCAAATAAAATAAGACAAAAAATGAAAAGGTTGAAATGTAGAATATTTAGACTACACCTATTTCATATTTTTATTAAAACTATTTTATTAATAGGGAAATTAATTAATTTTTTAGATTCAAATATAGTTTGATCTTTTAGAAATTGATATAGGAATTATATGTATTGGGCAGTTTCAGTACCATATTTTCCATAAATAGTGAAGTGATAGAGACGATGTGGAACCTAGGGAAAGATTAAAGCTTTTGTTATTATATTGTACTTACTAACATTTATAAGTATTCAAAGGATTACATTTATTGATTTTTAATCTATAAAGATTACCAAAACATTGGAAGAACAATGATTGCTTGACTTGGTTATAGTCAATTTGTTTAACACTTAAAGACTATTTTAATAGTCTAATTTGGTCTAACTTCACAATCAAAATTATGATAGTGAAATGTCTTATTTCCTACCTAGTGAAGGTATCACTACAATTTCAATGATGGATAAGGACAAAAGGAGAAAAAATGTAATTTTAAATATTTTTTTTATAATTTTCCAATGTTATAATGGATTCTCCAACAATGTTGGAATTTGCACCCAAATGTAGTAATGATACCTAGAATATCCTTTAGGTATTAAGACCTAATTTCCATTCCCTTTCCATAAGTGATTAAGACCTAATTTCCATCCCCTTTCCATGTCAAGGAGCACAATAAAAATTCTTAATTCTCGAATCCTCCTAATGTCCTTGATATCCCCATTCGGAGGTGAAGGATATACATTAAGAATTGGAAGGAATAATATGACTTAGAACTGAATTTTACTAGCATGGCTTTCTAGGAATGTGCATGCCCACTTTAGCACGCACATGATTTAGAGCATGTATGTGTTTTTGTAGCGTTTGTGTGTTAGTTAAACTCAATTCTTTTCACCATTAAGTAAATTCCTAAATACATCTTTGTTTTCTTGGTTTCTTTGGATTTTCATTTAAAATGACAAACTTGGTGCTTTTGGATACAAAAGCATAAAAATATCCATTTTTTTAAAGCCACCATTTTTCATACTATTTTTATATAGGTTACATAAATACATTATTGATGTTCAATTACACACATATATATTTAGCTACTCAAATTCAAAATATATAATTGTTTATTAAAAATGATTTTTTTTACTACTTTAATTTATTTTTATCTTTATATGGAAAGGTGACAACAATAGAATAGTCTACGACAGTTCTACTTCCCTAGTTTGTGCAACAAATTTGCCAAGATGAAGATACAGTGGTTATCCTAGCCTACTATGGAGGATTTTTCTTCTTTTGTTTGTTGAAACATACCAACAAATATGGTTGTACAATTAATATTTCAATTCTTGTAACTATGGGAAAAATGAATATAGATATATGTAGATATTGTAGAGGAAACATGAAAAACATGGAAGTATGATCAACCCTAAAGGGGGCGGTGATCCGAGTTGGGATGTTTGTAATTTGATTAGTTGAATAATAAGGTTATCATGTATTTTCTCTGTGGATGTTTCCCCTTAAGATGTTTTACCACGTAAATCTGTGTTAAGTGTGATTGTTGTGTTGTGTTGTTTAAATAATATCTCTACAGGTTCAACAACCCAACATGTCTAAGTGAGCTAGAATAGACCCAAAGAATCTTATGTAAGTCATTTTCTAGTGTGCCTCCAAATCTTGTAGGCCGAGGATTTCCTTTTGTGGCCCCAACAACATTTATTTTAATGAAGTATTATGAGGGGACCAAATTTTGGGGTTAGAGACTAGAGGAATCTCATAAAATTAAGAAGAAGGATAATTATATGGATTTAGAGCTCAAGTTGGAGGAGGGGAAATTCATTTTCATTCGCATTCTAGTATTTTGAAGACCATTACAAAGCCTAAATAGTTTTGCAATAATTTTTTGAATGTGATTCCATATCTACTCCTCATTTTTAGAGATTTTTTGAAGATTCTCTTATTGCATTCTTTCCAAGTCTCTGAGAAGTGGACCACTCGAAAAAGCTTATGTATTCTATTTAAAGTGCCATTTTGAAAAGAATATCATCTCCATGATTCAAATGGTGTTCCCTATACACTCAAATTATCAAAGGATTTTTTGCCCCATTCTACAAGAGGAAGTGAAGGGGTAGTGGTTGAGGAGATACTCCTAATTCCCTCAAATATGTAGCAAAGGTAACATTGGAACGACCCTTTTAATCCTCTACAAATGACTTATCCTAAGTAACAATTTTCCTCCTTATTACTATATTATAAAGACATGCAAGTACCCAATAATTTATGATACAAAGCATAAAGACAAGAAAAGTCAAATACTAAAGGATAAAATAATCATCAATATTACCAAGTATTTTTTTGTTTTTAAACTCTTCTTTATCATGCTCAGATATTTTCCGTCTTTGTATTTTAATTTATTTTCTCTTTTCCATTTAAAATATAAACACATCCATAAAACATACATCTTTTAACAAACTAAATGATTTTATCTACAAATAAACATTTTAACAAACTATATGATTTCATCTACAAAGGCTTAGAAAATTTGTTAACATTAATAAGTTGCATTTTACTATTCGTTTTAGATCAATTGAATTGTACCATCCTCTTATATACCTTAATTTATTATGTTTCGAAAATAATACATGTTTTTACTATTCATTTTTGGTTTTGGATCAATTGGATCCTACTATCCTCCTATATGCCTTTATCTACTATGCTTCGAAATTGATATATGTTTGAAATGAAAACAACTATCACTCACTTATGAACTATGCATAACTCATTGTACACATTTAGAACCAACTCCAAGATAATATTTTCTTATTTCAAATTTATGTTTTAATGAACCCTAATTATCAATATTAAAAAAATAATAAATGTTTTAATGAACAAACCTAATTACTAATATTAAGAAAATAGTAAATGCAAGGATACTATCCAAGTCAATCAATTGACTATATATATTCTTTATGGATAAAGACGGTTCAATTAATGACAACTAACCCAAAATGACTTAGGAAATCTTAATAAAAGTACCCAATGTAGAGAGATGAGGCTGCTCATTCAAGGAGAAGAATCATTCAGGTGAATGCACTTCAAGGAATTCATTGGGAAGGGAAATTTTGAGAAAGGTGTTTGAGGGGAAAACTACAGGAAGGTGATCTAGTACATATTTGCAGCTGAAAAATCTTACTGCAGTATGCAGAGTTGGTATTGAGTCTCAGGACTAGTACTTTGTTGTTTTCTCCACCTAGTTCTAGCCAAGGAGACTATAACAGGCTCTAGGGTCCTGAGAAGTCGCCATTTGAGTGCTCTCCAGGATTTGGTAGGGAGGAACGACCTCCCATTGCTGTTGTCATCCAGCTTTAAAAACAGGTTCCATTATCTTTTAATTTCTGTGTTATAATTTATATCTATGTGTGAACAAACAATGAATGATTATATGTTATGCTGTAAATTGTTAAGTTGAAATCTCTTAGTTATTTTAAGGCTAAATATGTACTTTGATGAAAGATAAATCCTACCTGTGTTTTTCCCCATCTGGAGTAATCCAGATCGAACTCTAGCACAGGTAGTGTGTTTAAATGAATGAAGTAATGGTAGGAATATGAATGAATAGAATACTTATGTTTTTCGGAGTATTGAAATGTTTTCTTTCAGTAGATAGTTGTTTTCTAGATAGATTATTAATTTGTTTTGTAGAGAAGTTGTCAGAACTAGACTGTGTAATTAGTATATCAGAAAAGAACAAGAAACATATTATTTACTGACAGTAGTATGTTTAAGTATTTAATTCATTTTCTACACAGTATATACTACTATAAACTATACATTTATACTGAAAGAGAAGACCTGGTATTACTAGATGAATGTTTATGTTTATCATCTTTATTAAGAAAAGATGTAAACATAATACAGATAGTTATGTTTTTTTCCATTAGTACTGACTAATTTACCTGCAACCATCTAAACACAAAATAAGAACTTGATAAATACTTCACTATTCTTTTCTTAGTATTGTTAACTAAAGGACAGTAGTAACCTATGGTTAAGTTATCATTAATAAGAAACTGTCCTTATATACTTATAGTAAAGAGTATTAACAAATAGGAAAGTTCTTATTTTCTTTTAGCAAACTTACAGAGATAAATTTTATTAAATAAACACAATTACTATAGACTGCTCTCAGTTTTATTTAATATATATAAATGCCAACATAAACTTAAGAGGATACATCATGCATAGATAATAAAATTATTAACAATAAACAGTGAGGTTTATGAATTATTAATTCTTTAAAACAAAAATGAAGAAAACTGTATGGCAGTAATCGAATTTACAAAGTAACACTACAGAAATTAATACACTATAAAAGTTAAATAGGATAAACCCTAGATCATTTTCTGAGCGTAATTAATTTGTATTTTTTTATATACTGTAGTAACCTAGGTTAAGCATAAGTTAGTTCTTTTAAAAACTATTTAAAGAACCAACTAAAAATATTATGCATAGAAATGAGTTACATTACTGATCAACATGTATAAATGTATTTATAAAAGAAACAATGCTTTTCTTTTACTAACAACATGCATCTATAAAAATAAATGTCACGGTTAAAACCCTTAAAATTATTTACAAGTACCAAAACATTAAAACCTAGTTTACATAAATTATGTAACCATTAATAACCAGTTTTACTCATAGTCCTTTGAAGAACAAATAATAATCTACTCAGAGTCCCTTAAGGACAAATGGAAAAACTATATAATTATTATAACAAAAATAATTTATATCGACACGAGGGTTTTTACAAGTCAAACCCTAATCTATATTTCCAATCAAACAAGAAATAATTAAGTCACGACTGTAAGTATCAACCTAAAGTTTTTATTTATAAACTCTTACAGAGTACGCAAAGAGAGTATAAACTTCATTACATTCAAGAAGGGTAAAAAACTAACTTTTTACACAAAGTATAGTATAGACTTTTGTCAACCAAAACGAGTTTCACAACAGTACTGTCAATACACAAGCTACAAACTTAAACCCGGCCGTAAAGCCAAAGCTTCGACTAAGTATAGTGCTCAATATAAATCGAGTCTACCCTAGCAAGGGTTTGATTCTAAGTATTTTAACATCCTGTAGAAACATTAATACAATAACATAACTCGTGCCGAGACGAGGGAGGGTTTTCCAAAACCTTGGGCGAGTCCAATAACCACCCTAATACTAGCAGAGTGAAAATCCATCATTTGGACCACGAGGCTTACCCGAAAGCGAACCATGAGCCACGGCTTTTGTAGGGCACTGTCTTTTCTTCTTTGCACAAGATTTACAGCGGCGAGTACCTGTAAGCAAGTAACAAAATACTGTTATTTAACTATACTAATATAAACCATCGTAACAACAAAGTGAATTTGACAAAAAAGTAATTGAACTTAAGTATTATTTACCTGTCAGAAGAGAACGATAAGCAGTCTCAAGGAAGCATTGTCACCTACAGGGCTTTGCCTTCTTAAAAACTTAACATCATGCAAGGGTATCTCTCACACAATGGTGAGCCACGAGAATAGTAACCAAATACTGAAGCACACTGAAATCTACAAAGACAACAAAAGAAGATTGCACAGGTGTCGAGCCAAGGGTATTGAACATCTCCACTATGGGCAGAATGAGAACCTAGCCATGGAAAATGGATTTCAAAATCACATACTAGAAACACTTGTAGCATTACATCAAAACTCAAGACAACCATAGTGAGGGAGAAAGACGGCCGCCATGGAAAGGCCAAGCCAAGTAGCCTCGAGGGCTAGCGCAAACTGCAGAGAAACAATGATAAGGGTTAGGTCACAAGCAATGTTTTATATCCCCGATACTTGGTCGGTAGAGGACCACGTGGTCTCCATTAATCAAACACGAAGTGGGTCAAAGAATATGGTGCTTGCGTAGAGCAAAACCAATTATTAAATCATTGGGACAAGTATTTTAAACTATATTATAATCCCAATAATTTGCCATGACATCGTTAATAAATTTGCTAGTGTAAGGATGAAATATCAACATTATTGGGTACGTTGGTCCATCGTGGTGACACTTAAGCCTTTGTTAAAAGCCCGATAATCATTCTTGCATAAAACTCATTTTTATTATAAACCATATGTTATTACAATATCACAATTACGATATGAATGGTGGCATAACTTCTCATAAAACGATATTGTTATTATAATTTAGAAATGCATGTTTATTGATATATATAGAGATCAAGGTTTTCTTTACTATAGATAAGAGATCTAGGTTGTATTGGGAAAGTTCTTGCTAACCAATAAACAACTATAGTTTTCCTTATAATAAAACTATAGTTTATACTTTGTAAATCTCTTGCAATAATAATTTCACAAGTCATAATGTTATAAATGGCATAATGCATTAGTGCAAAGGATTTTAAATTCTATTTTGAATATGTTTATGATCATAAACTAAGAATAGACTAAATGTTTATCAAACAACAGTCATGCATGTCTATGAGACTCACAAAATCTAACAACTTAATAATAACAGAACTTTGAAGGGATAAGAAAAACTTATCGTAAGAGTACTGCTATGGAATTTTGCTACATAGTTCATAGCAACATTACGTTGATGAATTTTGAGTTACGACTCAAAGGTCCAAGTTTATCATACTGTAAGTTTTATTGCAGAAGCGAATCATGGGATATATGTTACTCAGTCAAGATAATGTACTATTACTTAAACGCTGATAAAAACGATCATTATAACATTTCAAATTACATAGACAAAAGTAGAAATACTTTGTAACTGACATTCTAAAGCTTAAAGTCGCAAACACACTTTACTATCATTATTTACTTCCGAGCATGTCTACCAGAATAACTGAATAAAGCCAATTGGTTTTACCTTACAGGAGCTGTCTAGAGTTTAGCAGCTTAATTACTAAGCTTTTAAATTGCAAATAAAATGCTGCTGACACTTTAAAGATATTTTAATATATACTCGTTCAATCATACCTGTAAACCTGTAAGAATTAGTATTCATCTGTATTATCACAATTGCTAAGTAAGCCCCGAATTCAAAAGTACATTCCACCTACCTGACATGAAAAGACTAATAAAAAAACTGAATTAAAATAGCATGGAAGAAGAGTTTTTTCTTGTTACAAAAAAAATGAACTGTTAAGTTATTAAATTAGAGTTTAGTGAAACTAATTACTTGACTGTTTGTTTTTATGCAAACCGTTAGCTGTTAGTAGACCGTAGATATTAGCATTTATGGTTATCTCAAAATTTTAATTTTTTGTGAAAATTTGGGGTTTTGAAATGTGGTATCAAAGCACAAGGTTCAAACACTAGACCTTGATGAAGCCTAACTAGATTTCATAAAATAGTAAATTAAATTTTTATGCTAACGTATTTTTTTTTAAATGTTATTCAACAGAAAACTGTCATTTTCTGAAGTTTAACAGGTAGGTATGGAAAGGCTGGAAGACTATGCATAGGAGGAATCTCCAGCTATAGAAACAGGAAATTTACCTAAGGATCCTATACCAGAGCATTTAACTACAAACTCCTCAGAGCTGTTACAAACTGTAAAAGATTTAAAAACTGAAATGGACTCTGTAAAGCGAGAGAATGAAAGGATTCTGAGGGCTCAAGAAGAGCTGAATCAGATCATAATGGAAAAGTTTCAAACTAAGGGTAGAGGTATAGGGTTAAATCTGAAGATGCCAGTGATCAACGAAAATCTAAAAAGATGAAGCATACAAAAACTGAAAGTAGTTCGTTGTCTGAAGCGTTTGGTGAACAAAAAAATTATCATACTACTAGGGACAGTAGTGATGATAATCTGTACACTAAGAAGAGGAAATACAAAACTTATGAGGAAATTTCTGGGGAATTTAAAAAGATAAAACCACCAACCTTTAATGGATAGACTGAGAAGGGGGAGGAAGCTGAATCCTGGTTATCTAGGATGAAGAAGTACTTCCAAATATATAATTATTCTAACTAGTTAAAGGTTAGAATGGCTATCTATAACCTCTCAAGAAAGGCTGATATTTGGTGGCAGTACTTGAAGAGAGTTAAGGGTATAAAAGAGAAATAAGTGAACTAGAGTACCTTTAAGAGGTATTTTAAAAAGAAATTCGTGTCTGAGCAGTATTATGAGGAGAGAGATAAATATTTTTATGAACTAAAGTTAGGTTCAATGACAATGAAGGATCTGAACAGCAAGTTCTTAAGTCTACTTAGGTATGTACCCTACCTTGTATATTAGAAACCAAAGGTACAATGATTCCTTAGTTGTATACCGTATCATATTAAAGATAGAATTGAATATGATAACCCGAATACCTTGGAGGAAGCTATGAGGAAGGCTAACTTTTGTTTTGAGTAGAATCAGAAGAAAAAAAGCTTGGCCAACTGGAAGGCTAAGAAAAATAAGAATCGTTTTGAATCTAAGAAGAAGGATTTTGCGCCTAATAGAAATTTTAAGAACAATAAGGCCAAAAAATATTCTAATAACAAGAATTTCCAAGGAAATAGGAACAGTACACCTAACAATCAAAATAATTCTAAAGGTAAGGAAACTGCAAATAATCTTGGAAACTTTACCAACAATTTTGAGCGTAAAGAGCCTGTCAAGTGTTGGGAGTGTAATGGCCCACACTATGCTTCAATCTGTCCAAACCGGAAGAAGACTATTAGCAGCATTCATACTATACAGGAAGAGATGACTGTTGGGGAACTAGCAAGGAACATGCCCAGAATCAATGCAGCCTTGGAGAACCGACAAGCTGAATATCAAACTTCTATGGTAGAAGTAGAAGGTATGATTAATTAGACCCCTGTAACTATTTTAATTGATCTAGGAGCTAGTCTCTGTCGATAAGAATGATAATTCATGGTTAGTTTAGTTAGCCAATGGTGCTAAAAGAAAAGTAACTTGTTTTGTGAAAGAATGTGCTTTACTTATGGATAAACTTGAAACTATTATTAAAATTAATTTTTTTCCACTTGGCTCTTATGATTTACTGATTGGTATGGACTGGTTAGAACAACATAGAGTAATTCTAAATTGTTATGATAAAACTTTCACATGCTTAAATAGTGATGAAAAACCAGTAATTGTTAAGGGTATTCCTAGAAAAACTACGATAAGGCAGATTTTTGCTTTACAACTTAAAAGAGTTGTTAGAAAAGGATGTAAAGATTACACAGTAACAATTACAGATGGGGAAAGTAAAATTAATATAGATAAGTTGAAAGTAGAAGACATTCCAGTCTTAAAAGAATATTTTGATGTATTCCCAGAAGAAATTCTGGGATTACCTCCGAAAAGGGAAAAGGGAATTGGATTTCACCATTGAGCTGGTACCGGGTGCAGTACCTCGCTTAAAGGCCCCTTATCGAATGAACATATTGGAACTTAATGAATTAAAATTGCAATTAAAAGAGTTAATTGATAAAAAGTATATTTGACCGAGTGTGTCTCCCTGGGGGGCACCTGTCATATTCGTCAAGGAGAAAGACGGAACTATGCGACTATGCATAGACTACTGTCAGCTAAACAAGATGACTATCAAAAATTGATATCCGTTGCCCCGCATAGATGATCTGTTTGATCAACTACATGGAGCCACGGTGTTTTTGAAAATAGATTTAAGGTGTGGATATCATCAAGTGAGGATTAAAGATGAAGACATCTTCAAGACAGCCTTTAGAACAAGATATGGTGATTACCAATTTGTCGTAATGCCATTTGGGCTTACTAACTCCCCGGCTATCTTCATGTGTTTAATGATCAACATAATGCATAAGTATTTAGATATGTTTGTGGTCGTGTTTATCGATGACATTCTAATCTATTCAAAAACTGAAGAAGAACATAAAGAACATCTAAAATTTGTTTTGCAATAGTTGCGAGAACATCAACTCTTAGCAAAGTTTAGTAAGTGTGACT
The DNA here is from genome assembly GCA_001517045.1 of Pseudotsuga menziesii. Lineage (NCBI taxonomy): Eukaryota > Viridiplantae > Streptophyta > Pinopsida > Pinales > Pinaceae > Pseudotsuga > Pseudotsuga menziesii. The sequence continues at coordinate 83,485 of LPNX010124215.1, read as the reverse complement.
TCTTCAAGGATAAGATTCAGTACTTAGGTCATGTAGTGACCAAGGAAGGAATTTCCATAGTTCCTAAAAAGATATGGGCAATCGAATATTGGTCGGTTCCTAAGCATGTGACGGATGTTAGATCTTTCATGGGCATTACCGGTTACTACCGGAGGTTCATTAAAGGCTTTTCAACAATAGCAAATCCAATAAATTCCTTGCAGAAGAAAGGAAAGAAGTTTGACTGGAATCAGAAATGTGAGGAAAGCTTTAAAAAGTTAAAAACTTTGTTAATCAGCACACCCATTTTAAGAATATCGGATCCTAATAGAGAATTTATAGTGTGCATTGATGCCTATAATGATGGCTTAGGTGGTGTTCTGACTCAAGAAGGGCATGTTATTTCCTATGAGTCTAGAAAGCTAAAAGTTCATGAAAATAATTACGCAACATATTATTTGGAACTAGCAGCTGTAATACACCCCTTAAAGATGTGGCGACATCACCTAATTGGCAGAAAATTTGTTTTAATGATTGATAATAAAGGATTGAAGTATCTTTTAGATCAGCCTAATTTAAATGCCAGGAAAGCTAGGTGGTCAGCTTTCTTAAGTGAGTATGAATTTGAAATCCAGCATATAAAAGGTAAAGAAAATACAGTTGTTGATGCATTAAGTAGGAACGCAAGGCTGAATTTTGCAACAACAATCAGCACTTATGTTTCAGACTTAGATGAACATATTAAAGAAAGAATAAAACAAGATGAAATTTAACAGAATTTGCAAGCTAAATCTAAGGAGAACCCAACAGAAAACTTAACAAAAGGTTACAGTTTAAATGAAAAATAATTTTTACTGTATAAAGATAAACTGTATGTACCTAATGTATGTAAGGTCAAGTTGTTAATTCTAGATGAAGTTCATAAAAAACCATATTCAGGTCATCTAGGTTATCAAAAGACTATAACCATGTTAATAAAAGAGTATTTTTGGCCAAATATGAAAACTGAAGTAGATGAATATATTGCAAGGTGTTTAGAATGTCAACAGGTAAAAACTAAACACCACCACCCAACTAGTTTGCTACAGCCTTTACCTATCCGTAGCTGAAAATGAGAGGTAATTAGTCTAGATTTTATTAGTGGACTGCCTAGAAATTAAAATCAGAATGATTCTATCATGGTAGTAGTTGATAAGTTAAGCAAGGTAGCTCATTTTATACCTGTTAAAACTACTTACAAAGCTGCCAACATAGCTGATATTTTTCTAAAGCAGATTTTTTGATTACATGGAGTACCAAAAGTCATAATCTTAGACAGAGATCCTAAGTTTACAGGAAACTTTTGGAAGTCCTTGTTTAAAGGATTAAATACTACATTGAATTTCAGTACTTCTTTCCATCCTCAAACAGATGGACAAACTGAAAGGGTAAACCAGGTACTGGAAGATTTATTGAGAATGTATGTGAAAGATCAGCTAGGTAAATGGGAGGACTATTTACATCTGGTAGAATTTGCGTATAGAAATAATTATCAGACAACAGCTATATTTAGTCCATTTGAAATTTTATACGGACGAAAATGTAATACTCCTATCTCTTGGAGTAATCTAGTAGATAGATTGGTACTAGGTCCAGAACTGTTGAAAGAAATGGAAAAAATTGTGAAACAAGTGCAAGGAAATCTGAAAGTGGCACAGGATCGGCAGAAAAGTCAACAAAAATTGAGAAGAACTCCTAAGTAGTTTCAGGTAGGTGAACATGTGTTCATTAAGGTAAGGCCCAAAAAGAGCTCTCTAAGACTTGGGAGTTGTGCAAAATTGGCACCTCGTTATTGTGGCCGATTTGAAATTATGTCTAGGATTGGACAAGTAGCTTATCATTTAGTGTTACCACCTAACTGAAGAGTACATAATGTTTTTCACACTTTCGTTTTAAAGAAATATGTTCATGATGCTACTCATGTTGTTAACTGGAATGTTGTACAGATGGAACTAGAAGGAGAATTTCTGGTGGAACCGGACTGTATCCTAGGGAGGAGGGAAATTACACTTCGGAACCACACCATTGGACAGGTGAAGGTGCAATGGAAGCACCTTAGTCTAGAGGAAGCCACCTGGAAATTGGAAAGTAAAATACGAGATGCATATCCAATTCTGTTCCAAGGGACTTCAGAGGATGAAGAATAAATAACATCGAGGACGATGTTATATTATAAGGGGGTGTGTATGTCACATACCCCAATTTTGTAAAATAATGTTATTTTATTTTGATTCTATTCCAATACATTATGATAAAATTTAATGCTAAGTTGAAATTGATGACTCAGTAGAGTCAAATATGTGGAATGCAATTCTTAATATTTTAATTTTAAATAAATAAAAGTGGAGACAACAGCTTGGCAGAGCTGTTAAAAAGAGTGTACTGGTCAAGTTGGTGGAGGAGACTAGGTGGAGAGAAAAAATACAAGTGGTAGCATCCTCAAACACTTCCGATGTTGCAGGTGGCAACCTCCCTACATTTGGGGTCATGATCCCCCAATAAAGTGGGATCAGAGCAGGTGGCTCAATTTATAACAACTAACCCAAAAAGACCTAGGCAATCTTAATAAAAGTACCCAATGTAGAGAGATGAGGCTACTCATTCCAGGCGAAGAATCATTCAGGTGAATGCACTTCAAGGAATTCATTGGGAGGTGAAATTTTGAGGAAGGTGTTTGAGGGGTAAGCTTTAGGAAGGTGATCCAGTATAGCTTTGTAGCTAAAAAGTCTTAATTCTGTATGTAGAGTTGGTATTGAGTCTCAGGACTAGTACTTTGTTGTTTTCTCCACCTAGTTCCAGCCAAGGAGACTAGAACAGGCTCGAGGGTCCTGAGAAGTTGTTGTTTGAGCGCTCTTCAGGAGTTGGTAGGGAGGAATGGCCTCCCATTGCTATTGTCATCCGGCTTTAAAAGCAGGTTCCATTATCTTTTAATTTCTGTGTGATAGTTTATATCTGTGTGTTAACAAACAATGAATGATTATATGTTATGCTGTAAATTGTTAAGTTGAAATCTCTTAGTTATTTTAAGCTGAATTTGTACTTTGATGAAATATAAATCCTACCTATGTTTTTCCCCATCTGGAGTAATCTAGATCGAACTCTAGCAGAGGTAGTGTGTTTAAATGAATGAAGTAATGGTAGGAATATGAATGAATAGAAAACTTATGTTTTTCAGAGTATTGAAATGTTTTCTTTCAGTAGATAGTTGTTTTCTAGATAGATTATTAATCTGTTTTGTAGAGAAGTTGTCAGAACTAGACTGTGTAATTAGTATATCAGAAAATAACAAGAATCATATTATTTACTGACGGTAGTATGTTTAAGTATATAATTCATTTTCTACACATTATCTACTTCTATAAACTGTACATTTATATTGAAAGAGAACAACAAGTATTACTAGATGAATGCTTATGTTTATCATCTATATTAAGAAAAGATGTAAAAATAATACAGATAGTTATTTTTTTCCATTGGTACTAACTAATTTACCTACAACCATCTGAACTCGAAATAAGAACTTGATAAATGCTTCAGTATTCTTTTCTTAGTATTGTTAACTAAAGGATAGTAGGAACATATGCTTAAGTTATTATTAATAAGAATTTGTCCTTATATACTTAGAGATAGTATAGATGTAAAGAGTATTAACAAATAGGAAAGTTCTTATTTTCTATTAGCAAATTTAGAGAGATAAATTTTATTAAATAAACACAATTACTATAGACTGCTCTGAGTCTTATTTAATATATATAAATACCAGCATAAACTTAAGAGGATACCTCATGCATATATAATAATATTATTAATATAGATAGTAATATTATTAACAATAAACAGTGAGGTTTATGAATTATTAATTCTTTAAAACAAAACTAAAGAAAACTATATGACAGTAATCGAATTTACAAAGTAACACTACATAAATTAATACTCTATAAAAGTTAAATAGGATAAACCCTAGCTCATTTTCTGAGCGTAATTAATTTGTATTTTTTTATATACTGTAGTAACCTAGGTTAAACATAAGTTAGTTCTTTTAAAAACTATGTAAACAACCAAGTAAAAATATTATGCACAGAAATGAGTTACATTACTAATCAACATGTATAAATGTATTTATAAAAGAAACTGTGCTTTTCTTTTACTAACAGAATGCATCTATAAAAATAAATCTCAAGGTTAAAACCCTTAAAATTATTTACAAGTACCAAAACATTAAAACCTACTTTACATAAATTATGTAACCATTAATAACCAGTTTTACTCACAGTCCTTTGAAGAACAAATAATAATCTACTCGCAGTCCCTTAAGGACAAATGGAAAAAACTATATAATTATTATATCAAGAATAATTTATATCAACATGAGGGTTTTTACAAGTCAAACCCCAATCTATATTTCCAATCAAACAAGCAAGAATTAAGTCACGACTGTAAGTATCGACCTTCAGTTTTTATTTATAAACTCTTACAGAGTACGCAGATAGAGTTTACACTTTATTACATTCAAGAACGGTAAAACCCTAACTTTTTACACAGAGTATATTATAGACTTTTGTCAACCAAAACGAGTTACACAATAGTGCTATCAATAAAAAATCTACAAAATAAAACCTGGTCATAAAGCCAAACCTTCCACTAACTACAGTGCTCAATATAAATAGAGTCTACCCTAGCAAGAGTTTGATTCTAAGTATTTTAACAACAGCCTGTAGAAACATTAATATAATAACATAACTTGTGGCGAGACGAGGGAGGGTTTTCCAAAACCCTGGGTGAGTCCAACGACCACCCTAACACTAGCAGAGTGAAAATCCATCATTTGGACCACGGGGCTTACCCGAAAGCGAACCACGAGCCACGGTTTTTGTAGGGGACTGTCTTTTCTTCTTTGCACAAGCTTTACAGTGGCGAGTACCTATAAGCAAGTAAAAAAATATTGTTATTTAAATATACTAATATAAACCACGGTAACAACAAAGTGAATTTGACAACGAATTAATTGAACTTAAGTATTATTTACCTGTCAAAAGAGAAATATGATCAGCCTCAAGGAAGAACTCTCACCTACAGGCTTTGCCTTCTTAAAAACTTAACAGCATGTAAGGGTATCTTTTACACAACGACGAGCCATGAGAACAGTAACGGTTATACACCAGAATGTCACCTCTCTGTCTGAGTGCCGACTTTCCTCATGTTGGCGCACAAAAGGACAGCTATGGATTGAGGTTTTCCCAGAATACTATAGCTTGGCTTATTATGAAATACATTCTGCCTCTATCCAGCTAATTACTTTGCCATATTTGCCATGTTAGGATGTATTCGCGACTATCTTCTTATGCAACTCGCGAGTCATTCACGAGTCTCCTTTGTAGCAAGTCGCGAATCCTTGTATTCGCGGGTTGCTCTTCTATATAGTCGCAAATCATTCGCGGGTTGCTCTACTGCGGACCCGCGAATGTGTCTCTTAACATTTAAACATTAAAACACGCGCTAACTGGAGATTAGTTATGTCATTTAACTTGAATCCCTTAACTGTTGTAACTTCTCTAACCTTCGAACTACCTTATTTCACCCATATAAATATAGGTAGGAAAGGCCATGAGAGGGGACTGGGATTTATGCATTGTTATGCTGGAGGAATCGGGACTCTCTTTCCCCACACCTTTGCCCTGGAGGTCTTCCCCTTATGTTGCAGAGCTTGGAGGCTGAGTTCTTTGGAGAAGAGAAGCAGCAGAACCGAATCAAGGTTTCGTGAGGTGCCAACTTGAAGAGAAGGTATACTTGTACTTGTTCTCACGATTAATAAAGATGTGATGTCCTTGAAGGTATACTTCTCTTCAAGTTGGCACCTCACGAAACCTTGATCCAGTTCTGCTGCTTCTCTTCTCCAAAGAACTTAGCCTCCAAGCTCTGCAACACAAGGGGAAGACCTCCAGGGCAAAGGTGTGGGCAAAGAGAGTATTGATTCCTCCAGCATAACAATGCATAAATCCCAGTCCCCTCTCATGGCCTTTCCTACCTATATTTATATGGGTGAAATAAGGTAGTTCAAAGGTTGGAGAAGTTACAGCAGTTAAGGGATTTAAGTTAAATGACATAACTAATCTCCAGTTAATGCGTGTTTTAATGTTTAAATGTTAAGAGACACATTCGCGGTTCCACAGTAGAGCAACCTGCAAATGATTCACGACTATATAGAAGAGCAACCCGCGAATACAAGGATTCACGACTTGCTACAAAGGAGACTCGCGAATGACTCGCGAGTTGCATAAGAAGATAGTCATGAATACATCCTAACATGGAAAATATGGCAAAGTAATTAGTTGGATAGAGGCAGAATGTATTTCATAATAAGCCAAGCTATAGTATTCTAGGAAAACCTCAATCCATAGCTGTCCTTTTGTGTGCCAACATGAGGAAAGTCGGCACTCGGACGGAGAGGTGCCATTTTGGTGTATAACAGTAACCAAATACTGAAGCACACTGAAAGCTACAAAGACAACAAAATAATATTGCACACGCAGCGATCCAAGGGTATCGAACATCTCCACTATGGGCAGAATGAGAACCTAGCCATGGACAATGGCTTTCAAAATCACATACTACCAACACTTGTAGAATTACATCAAAACTCAAGACAACCAGAGTGACGGAGAACGATGGCCGCCATGGAAAGGCCAAGCTGAGTAGCCTCGAGGGCTAGCTCAAACTGCGGAGAAACAATGATAAGGGTTAGGTCACAAGCAATGTTTTATATACCTGATACTTGGTTAGGAGATGACCACGTGGTGTGCATTAATCAAATACGCAGTGGGTCAAAGACTATGGTGCCTGCGTAGAGAAAAACCAATTATTAAATCATTGGGACAGGCATTTTAAACTATATTATAATCCCAATAATTAGCCATGACATCATTAATAATTTGCACCATATCATTTGCTAATGTAAGGATGAAATATCAACATTATTGGGTACATTGGTCCATCGTGGTGGCACTTAAACCTTTGTTAAAATCCCGATAATCGTTCTTGCATAAAACTCATTTCCATTATAAACCATATGTTATTACAATATCACAATTACGATATGAATGGTGACATAACTTCTCGGAAAAGGATATTGTTATTATAATTTAGAAATGCATGTTTATTGATATATATAGAGATCAAGGTTGTATTGGGAAAGTTCTTGCTAACCAATAAACAACTATAGTTTTCCTTATAATAAAACTATAGTTTATGCTTTGTAAATCTCTTGCAATAACAATATCACAAGTCATAATGTTATAAATGGCATAATGCATTAGTGCAAAGGATTTTAAATTCTAGTTTGAATACGTTTATGATCATAAACTAAGCATAGACTAAATGTCTATCAAACAACAGCCATGCATGTCTATGATACTCACAAAATCTAACAACTCAATAATAACAGAACTTTGAAGGGATAAGAAAAACTTATCGTAAGAGTACTGCTATGGAATTTTGCTACACAACTCATAGAAACATTACGTTGATGAATTCTGAGTTACGTCTGAAAGGTCCAAGTTTATCAGACTGTAAGTTTTATGGTAGAAGTGAATCATGGGATAATTGTTACTCAGTCAATATAATGTACTATTACTTAAACGCTGATAAAAACGATAATTATAACGCTACAAATTAGATAGACAAAAGTAGAAATACTTTGTAACTAAGATTCTAAAGCTTAAAGTCGCAAACACACTTGACTGTCCATTAGAGGAATTTTGGGGTCTTAAATGGGCCTCCTAAGAAAAATAATAAAATAATATTTAAATTAATAAAAGAATATTGATTAATTTTGGAGGAAGAAAGAAAAAAACTACTTTTTGTGTTCGTATTTTCGACATATCTCCCTGTGTTTTTACTCAAATTTTGATCGGGAGAGCTCGTTGGATGTGGAATTCGATTCTGCATCCAACGAGTACCCACACTGCATACTTTTGATGGACCGTGCTACCCCAAAAACAAGAAATACCTGAAAAAACGTGATGATGATGTCATCATCACATTTTTTCAAGTNCTTGTTTTTGGGGTAGCGGGGTCCGTCAAAAGTATGCAGTGTGGGTACTCGTTGGATGCGGAATCAAATTCCGCATCCAACGAGCTCTCACGATCGAAATTTCAGTAA
>LPNX010124215.1:48413-75217 GCA_001517045.1 Pseudotsuga menziesii | reverse complement strand
TATTATTTTATTATTTTAACTATTATTTTATTATTTTAACTATTATTTTATTATTTTCCTTAGGAGGCCCATTTTAGACCCCAAAATTCCTCTAATGTTTATTGTTTTTGTGTTAGCAGGGTCTGTCAAAAGTATGCAGTGTGGGTACTGTTGGATGCATAATCGAATTCCGCATCCAACAAGCTCTCCTGATCGAAATTTGAGTAAAAATACAATGAGATATGTCGAAAATAGAACAAAAAAAGTAGTTTTTTTTATGACAAATATGTCAATTCAACCATTATGGTTGACTGATTTTATTGAAATTCTATTGGTTCTTGAATTCCAAATCACAAAAACTTATTTTGGCACGTTTTATTATAACGCCCATTTTAGACCCCAAGTTTCCTCTAATGATTATTTACTTTTGAACATGTCTACTAGAAGAACTGAAGGAAGCCAATTGGTTTTACCTTACAGGAGGTGTCTAGAGTTTAGTAGCTTAATTACTAATCTTTTAAATTGCAAATAAAATAATGCTGACACTTTAAATATATTTTAATATTATATACTCGTTCAATCATACCTGTAAACCTGTAAGAATCAGTATTCATATGCATTAGCACGATTGCTAAGTAAGCCCCAAATTCAAAAGTAGATTCCACCTACTTGACATGAAAAGACTAATCAGAAAACTGAAGTAAAATAGCACACAAGAAGACTTTATTCTTGTTACAAAAAAATGAACTGTTAAGTTATTAAATTAGAGTTTAGTGAAACTAATTACTCGGCTGTTTCTTTTTATGCAAATTGTTAGCTGTTAGTAGACCATAGATATTAGCATTTATGGTTATCTCAAAATTTTAAATTTTTGTGAAAATTTGGGGTTTTGACATGTGGGGTATCAAAGCAAAAGGTTCAAACACTAGACCTTGATGAAGCCCAACTAGATTTCATAAAATAGTAAATTAAATTTTTATGCTATCGTATTTTTTTTTAAATGTTATTCAGCAGAAAACTGTCTTTTTCTGAAGTTTAACAGGCAGGTATGGAAAGGCTGGAAGAGTATGCACAGGAGGAGTCTCTAGCTACAGAAATAGGAAATTTACCTAAGGATCCTATACCAGAGGATTTAACTACAAACTCCTCAAACCTATTACAGACTGTAAAATATTTAAAAACTGAAATGGAGTCTGTAAACGAGAGAATGAAAGTATTTTTACGGCTCAAGAAAAGATGAATCATATCCTAATGGAAAATTTTCAAACTGAGGGTAGGGTTAGAAGGCCAGAATCTGAAGATGCCAGTCATCAAGGAAAATCTAAAAAGATGAAGAATACAAAAATTGAAAGTAGTTCGTCATCTGAAGCGTTTGGTGAACAACAAAATTATCATACTACTAGTGACAATAATGATGATAATCTGTACGCTAAGAACAGGAAACACAAACCTTATGAGGAAATTTCTAGGGAATTCAAAAAGATAAAACAACCAACTTTTAATGGAGAGACTGAGAAGGGGGACGAGGTTGAATCCTGGTTATTTGGGATGAAGAGGTACTTCCAAATATATAATTATTCTAATTAGTTAAAGGCTAGAATGGCTATATATAACCTTTCAGGAAAGGCTGACATTTGGTGGCAGGACTTGAAGAGAGGTAAGGGTATAAAAGAGAAAGAAGTTAACTTGAGTACCTTTAAGAGGAATTTTAAAAAGAAATTCCTGTCTGAGCAGTATTATGAGGAGAGAGCTAAAGAGTTTTATGAACTAAAGCTAGGTTCAATGACAATCAAGGATCTGAATATCAAGTTCTTAAGTCTTCTTAGGTATGTACCCTACCTTGTAGATGAGAAACAAAAGGTACAATGATTCCTTAGTTGTCTACTGTATCATACTAAAGATAGAATTGGATATGATAACCCAAAGACCTTGGAGGAAGCTATGAGGAAGGATAACTTTTGTTTTGAGCAGAATCGGAAGAAAGAAAGCATGGCGAACTGGAAGGCTAAGAAAAATAATAATCAATTTGAATCTAAGAAGAAGGATTTTGTGCCTAACAGAAATTTTAAGAACAATAAGGCCAAAAAATATTCTAATAACAAGAATTTCCAAGGAAATAGGAACAGTACACCTCACAATCAGAATAATTCTAAAGGTAAGGAAACTCAGAATAATCATGGAAATTTTACCAAGAATTTTGAGCGTAAAGAGCTTGTCAAGTGCTGGGAGTGTAATGGCCCACACTATGCTTCAGTATGTCCAAACTGGAAGAATACTATTAGCAACATTCATACTATATAGGAAGAGATGACCATTGGGTAACTAGCAATGAGCATGCCCAGAATCAATGCATCCTTGGAGAACTAACAAGCTAAATATCAGAATTCTATCGTGGAAGTAGAAGGTATGATTAATCAAACCCTTGTAGATATTTCAATTGATCCAGGAGCTAGTCTCAGTTATATTGCACCTCATATAGTGGAAAAATGTAAGTTATATGTCGATAAGTTTGATAATTCATCGTTATTTCAGTTAGCCACTGGTGCTAAAAGGAAAGTAACTTGTTTTGTGAAAGAATGTGCTTGACTTATGGATAAACTTGAAACTGTTGTTAAACTTAATGTTTTGCCACTTGGCTCTTATGATTTACTGATTGGTATGGACTGGTTAGAACAACATAGAGTAAGTCTAAACTGTTATGATAAAACTTTCACATGCTTAAATAGTGATGAAAAACCAATAAGTGTTAAGTGTATTCCTAGAAAAACTACGGTAAAGAAGATTTCTACTTTACAACTTAAAAGAGCTGTTAGAAAAGGATGTAAAGCTTACACAGTAACAATTACAGATGAAGAATGTAAAATTAAAATAGATAAGTTAAAAGTAGAAGACATCCCAGTCTTAAAAGAATATGTTGATGTATTCCTAGAAGAAATTCCGGGATTACCTCCAAAATGGGAATTGGCTTTCACCATTGAGCTGGTACCGGGTGCAATACCTAGCTCAAAGGCCCCTTATTGAATGAACATATTGGAACTTAATGAATTAAAATCGCAATTAAAAGAGTTAATTCATAAAAATTGTATTGGATCAAGTGTGTCTCCCTAGGGGTCACCTGTCATCTTCGTCAAGAAGGAAGACGGAACTATGCGACTATGCATAGACTACCATCAGTTAAACAAGATGACTATAAAAAATCAATATTCGTTTCCCCACGTAGATGATCTGTTTGATGAACTACGTGGAGCCACGGTGTTTTCAAAAATAGATTTAAGGTCTGTATATCATCAAGTGAGGATTAAAGATGAAGACATCTTCAAGATAGCCTTTAGAACAAGATATGGTCATTACAAATTTGTCGTAATGCTATTCGGGCTTACTAATGCCCCAGCTGTCTTCATGTGTTTAATGAACAACATAATGCATAAGTATTTAGATAAGTTTGTGGTCATGTTTATCGATGACATTCTAATCTATTAAAAAACTAAAGAAGAACATAAAGAACATCTAAAAATTGTTTTGCAAGAGTTGCGAGAACATCAACTCTTTGCAATCTTTAGTAAGTGTGACTTCTTCAAGGATAAGATTTAGTATTTAGGTCACATAGTGACCAAGGAAGGAATTTTCGTAGATCCTAAAAAGATATGGGCAATCGAAGATTGGCCGGTTCCTAAGGATGTTACGGATGTTATATCTTTCATGGGAATTACCGGTTACTACCAGAGGTTCATTGAAGGCTTTTCAAGGATAGAAAATCCGATAACTTCCTTACAGAAGAAAGGAAAGAAGTTCGACTGGAATATAAATGTGAGGAAATCTTTAAAAAGTCAAAAACTTTGTTAATCAGCACACCCATTTTAAGAATAGAAAATCCTAATAAAGAATTTATAGTGTGCACTGATACCTATAATGATGGCTTAGGTGGTGTTCTGACTCAAGAAGGCAATGTTATTGCCTATCAGTCTAGAAAGCTAAAAGTTCATGAAAAGAATTACGCAACATTATATCTGGAACTAGATGTTGTAATACACGCCTTAAAGATGTGGCGACTTCACCTACTTGGTAGAAAATTTGTTTTAATGACTAATAATAAAGGATTGAAGCATATTTTAGATCAGCCGAATTTAAATGCCACGCAAGCTAGGTGGTTAGCTTTCTTAAGCGAGTATGAATTTGAAATCCAGTATATAAAAGGTAAAGAAAATAAAGTTGATGATGCATTAAGTAGGAACACAAGGCTGAATTTTGCAGCAGCAATCAACACTTATGTTTCAGACTTACTATGAACAACTTAAAGAAGGAATAAAACAAGATGAAATTTACTAGAATTTGCAAGCTAAAACTAAGGAAAACCCAACAGAAAACTTAATAAAAGGTTATAGTTTAAATGAAAAATAATTTTTACTCTATAAAGAAAAATTGTATGTACCTAATGTACCTAAGGTCAAGCTGTTAATTCTGGATGAAATTCATAAAACACCATATTCAGGTCATCCAAGTTATCAAAAGACTATAACCATGTTAAGAAAAGAGTATTTTTGGCCAAATATGAAAACTGAAGTAGATGAATATATTGCAAGGTGTTTAGAATGTCAGCAGGTAAAAACTGAACACCAACACCCAGCTGGTTTGCTACAGCCTTTACCTATCCCTAGCTAGAAATGGGAAGTAGTTAGTCTAGATTTTATTGGTGGATTGCCTAGAAATCAAAATCAGAATGATTCTATCATGGTAGTAGTTGATAATTTAAGCAAGGAAGCTCATTTTATACATATTAAAACTACTTACAAAGCTACCAACATAGCTGATATTTTTCTAAAGCATATTTTTCGATTACATGGAGTACCAAAAGTCATAATCTCAGACAGAGATCCTAAGTTTACAGGAAACTTTTGGAAGTCCTTGTTTAAAGGATTATATACTACATTGAATTTCAGTACTTCTTTCCATCCTCAAACAGATGGACAAACTGAAAGGGTAAACCAGGTACTGGAAGATTTATTGAGAATGTATGTGAAAGATCAGCTAGGTAAATGGGAGGACTATTTACATCTGGTAGAATTTGCGTATAATAATAATTATCAAACATCGGATAGATTTAGTCCATTTGAAATTTTATATGGACGGAAATGCAGTACTCCTATCTCTTGGAATAATCCAGTAGATAGATTAGTACTAGGTCCAGAACTGTTGAAAGAAATGGAATAAATTGTGAAACAAGTGCAGGGAAATCTAACAGTGGCACAGGATCGACAGAAAAGTCAAGCAAGCTTGAAAATAACTTCAAAGGAGTTTCAAGTATGTGAACATGTGTTCATCAAGGTAAGGCTAAAAAAGAGCTCTTTGAGACTGGGGAGTTGTGCAAAATTGGCACCTCGTTACTGTGGCCCATTTGAAATTCTGTCAAGGATTGGACAAGTAGCTTATCAATTAGCATTAGCACCTAAATTAATAGTACATAATGTTTTTTACATTTCTGTTTTAAGTAAATATGTTAATGATGCTACTCATGTTGTTAATTGGAATGCTGTATAGGTGGAACCAGAAGGAGAATTTCTGGTGGAACCGAACTATATCCTCCAGAGGAGGGAAATTACACTTTGGAACCACACCATTGGACAGGTGAAGGTGCAATGGAGGTACCTTAGTCCAGCGGAATCCACCTAGGAATTGGAAAGTAAAATGCGAGATGCATATCCAATTCTGTTCCAGGGGACTTCAGAGGATGAAGGATAAATAACATCAAGGACGATGTTATATTCTAAGGGGGTGTGTATGTCACATGCCCCAATTTCATAAAATAATGTTATTTTATTTTGATTCTATTCCAAGACATTATGTTAAATTTAATGCTAAGTTGAAACTGATGACTGAGCAGAGTCAAAGATGTGGAATGTAATTCTGAATATTTTAATTTTAAATAAATAAAAGTGGAGACAACAGCTTGGGAGAGCTGTTAAAAAGAGTGTATTGGTCAAGTTGGTGGAGGAGACTAGGTGGAGAGCAAAAAAAAAACTGGCATCATCATCAAACACTTCCTATGTTGTAGGTGGCAACCTCCCTACATTTGGGGTCATGATCCCCCAAGAAAATGGGATCAAAGTAGGTGGCTCAATTAATGACAACTAACCCAAAAGACCTAAGCAATCTTAATAAAAGTACTGAATGTAGAGAGTTGAGGCTGCTCATTCAAGGAGAAGAATCATTCAAGTGAATGCACTTCAAGGAATTCATTGGGAAGTGAAACTTCGAGGAAGGTGTTTGAGGGGTAAACTACAAGAAGGTAATCTAGTATAGCTTTGCAGCTAAAAAATATTACTACAGTATGCAGAGTTGGTATTGAGTCTCAGAAGTAGTACTTTGTTGTTTGCTCCACCTAGTTCTAGCCAAGGAGACCAGAGCAAGCTTGGGGGTCCTGAGAAGTTGCTGTTTGAGCACTCTCTAGGAGTTGGTAGGGAGAAACGGCCTCCCATTACTGTTGTCATCCAACTTTAAAAACAGGTTCCATTATCTTTTAATTTCTGTGTTATAGTTTATATCTGTGTGTGAACAAACAATGAATGATTATATGTTATGCTGTAAATTGTTAAGTTGAAATCTCTTAGTTATTTTAGGGTTGAATCTGTACTTTGATGAAGGATAAATCTTACTTGTGTTTTTCCCCATCTGGAGTAATCTAGATCGAACTCTAGCACAGGTAGTGTGTTTAAATGAATGAATTAATGGTAAGAATATGAATGAATAGAATACTTATGTTTTTCAGAGTATTGAAATGTTTTCTTTCAGTAGATAGTTGTTTTCTAGATAGATTATTAATCTGTTTTGTAGAGAAGTTGTGAGAACTAGACTGTGTAATTAGTATATCAGAAAAGAGCAAGAATCATATTATTTACTGACACTAGTATGTTTAAGTATATAATTCATTTTCTACACAATATCTACTTTTATAAACTGTACATTTATACTGAAAGAGAAGAAATAGTATTACTAGATGAATGTTTATGTTTATCATCTATATTAAGAAAAGATGTAAAAATAATACAAATAGTGATTTTTTTTCCATTAGTACTAACTAATTTACCTGTGACCATTTGAAATCAAAATAAGAAATTGATAAATACTTCAGTATTCTTTTCTTAGTATTGTTAACTAAAGGACAGTAGTAACCTATACTTAAGTTATTATTAATAAGAAACTGTCCTTATATACTTACAGACAGTATAGATGTAAAGATTATTAACAAATAGGAAAGTTCTTATTTTCTTTTAGCAAACTTATAGAGATAAATTTTATTAAATAAACACAATTACTATAGAATGCTCTCAGTCTTATTTAATATATATAAATACCACCATAAACTTAAGAGGATACATCATGCATAGATAATAATATTATTAATATAGATAATAATATTATTAACAATAAACAGTGAGGTTTATGAATTATTAATTCTTTAAAACAAAACTGAAGAAAACTGTATGACAGTAATCGAATTTGCAATGTAACACTACATAAATTAATACTCTATAAAAGTTAAATAGGATAAACCCTAGCTCATTTTCTGAGCGAATTTAATTTGTATTTTTTTATATACTGTAGTAACCTAGGTTAAACATAAGTTAGTTATTTTAAAAACTTTTTAAAGAACCAACTCAAAATATTATGCACAGAAATGAGTTACATTACTGATCAACATGTATAAATGTATTTATAAAAGAAACAGTGCTTTTCTTTTACTAACAGCATGCATCTATAAAAATAAATGTCAGGGTTAAAACCCTTAAAATTATTTACAAGTAACCATATAACCAGTTTTACTACTAGTCCTTGGAAGAACAAATAATAATCTACTCACAGTCCTTTAAGGACAAATGGAAAATTTATATAATTATTATAAAAAGAATAATTTATATCAACACGAGGGTTTTTACAAGTCAAACCCTAATCTATATTTTCAATCAAACAAGCAAGAATTAAGTCACGGCTACAAGTATCAGGCTTAATTTTTTATTTATAAACTCTTACAGAGTGCACAAACAGAGTATAAACTTCATTACATTCAAGAAGGGTTACACAGAGTATAGTATAGACTTCTGTCAGCCAAAACAAGTTTCACAATAGTACTGTCAATACAAAAGCTACAAATTTAAACCTGGCCGTAAAGCCAAAGCTTCAACTAAGTACAGTGCTCAATATAAATTGAGTCTACCCTAGCAAGGGTTTGATTCTAGGTATTTTAACAACAGCCTATAGAAACATTAATACAATAACATGACTCGTAGAGAGACGAGGGAGGGTTTTCCAAAACCGTGGGCAAGTCCAACGACCACCCTAACACTAGCAGAGTGAAAATCCATCATTTGGACCATGGGGCTTACCCGAAAGTGAACCACGAGCCACGGTGTTTGTAGGGAACTGTCTTTTCTTCTTTGAACAAGCTTTACAATGGCGAGTATCTGTAAGCAAGTAACAAAATACTGTTAGTTAAATATACTAATATAAACCACTGTAACAGCAAAGTGAATTTGACAACGAAGTAATTGAACTTAAGTATTATTTACGTGTCAGAAGAGAATGACGAGCAGCCTTAAGGAAGCACTGTCACCTACAGGATTTGCCTTCTTAAAAACTTAACAGCATGCAAGGCTATCTCTCACACAATGGTGAGCCACGAGAATAGTAACCAAATACTGAAGCACACTAAAAGCTACGAAGACAGTGAAATAAGATTGCATAGTCGGCAAGCCAAGGGTATCGAACATCTCCACTATGCGCAGAATGAGAACCTAGCCATGGACAATGAATTTCAAAATCACATACTAGAAACACTTGCAGCATTACATCAAAACTCAAGACAACCAGAGCGAGGGATAATGACGGCCGCCATGGAAAGGCCAAGCCAAGCAACCTCGAGGGCTAGCACAAAATCCAGAGAAACAATGATAAGGGTTAGGTCACAAGCAATGTTTTATATCCCCAATACTTGGTCAAGAGATGACCACATGGTCTCCATTAATCAAACACATAGTGGGTCAAAGACTATGGTTCCTGCGTAGAGCAAAACCAATTATTAAATCATTGCGACAAGTATTTTACACTATATTATAATCCCAGTAATTTGCCATGACATCGTTAATAATTTGCACCATATCATTTTCTAGTGTAAGGATGAAATATCAACATTATTTGGTACGTTGGTCCATCATGGTGACACTTCAACCTTTGTTAAAAGCCCGATAATCATTCTTGCATAAAACTCATTTCCATTATAAACCATATGTTATTACAATATCACAATTACGATATGAATGGTGGCATAACTTCTCGTAAAATGATATTGTTATTATAATTTAGAAATGCATGTTTATTGATATATATAGAGATCAAGGTTTTCTTTACTATAGATAAGAGATCTAGGTTGTATTGGGAAAGTTCTTGCTAACCAATAAACAACTATAGTTTTCCTTATAATAAAACTATAGTTTATACTTTGTAAATCTCTTGCAATAACAATACCACAAGTCATAATGTTATAAATGGTTGCATTAGTGCAAAGGATTTTAAATTCTATTTTGAATATGTTTATGAACATAAACTAGGCATAGACTAAATGTCTATCAAACAACAATCATGCATGTCTATGAGAATCACAAAATCTAACAACTCAATAATAACAAAACTTTGAAGGGATAAGAAGAACTTATCGTAAGAGTACTGCTATGGAATTTTGCTACACAGTTCATAGCAACATTACGTTGATGAATTTTGAGTTATGACTCAAAGTTCCAAGTTTATCAGACTGTAAGTTTTATTTCATAAGTGAATTGTGGGATAATTGTTACTCAGACAAGATAATGTACTATTACTTAAACGCTGATAAAAACGATCATTATAACATTACAAATTACATAGACAAAAGTAGAAGTACTTTGTAACTAAGATTCTAAATCTTAAAGTTGCAAACATAGTTTACTTTCATTATTTACTTCCGAACATGTCTACTAGAAGAACTAAAGGAAGCCAATTGGTTTTACCTTCCACAAGATGTCTAGAGTTTAGCAGCTTAATTACTAAGCTTTTAAATTGCAAATAAAATACTGCTGACACTTTAAAGATCTTTTAATATATACTCATTTGATCATACCTGTAAACCTGTAAGAATCAGTATTCATCTGCGTTAGCATGATTGCTAAGTAAGCCCCGCATTCAAAAGTAGACTCCACTTAATTGACATGAAAAGACAAATCAGAAAAATGAAGTAAAATAGCACGCAAGAAGACTTTATTCTTGTTACAAAAAAATTAAACTGTTAAGTTATTAAATTAGAGTTTAGTGAAACTAATTACTTGATTGTTTCTTTTTATGCAAACTGTTAGCTCTTAGTAGACCGTAGATATTAGCATTTATGGTTATCTCAAAATTTTAATTTTTTGTGAAAATTTGGGGTTGACATGTGGTATCAAAGTAGAAGGTTCAAACAATAGACCTTGATGAAGCCCAACTAGATTTCACAAAATAGTAAATTAGATTTTTATGCTAACGTATTTTTATTTTTTTAATGTTATTCAAGAGAAAACTGTTGTTTTCTGAAGTTTTATAGGCAGGTATGGAAAGGCTGGAAGAGTATGCACAGGAGGAGTCTACAGCTACAAAAACAGGAAATTTACCTAAGGATACTATACCAAAGGATTTAACTATAAACTCCTCAGAGCTATTACAGACTGTAAAATATTTAAAAACTGAAATGGAGTCTATAAAGCAAGAGAATGAAGGGATTCTGATGGCTCAAGAAGAACTGAATCAGATCCTAATGGAAAAGTTTCAAACTGAGGGTAGGGGTAGAAGGTCAGAATCTGAAAATGCGAGTCATCAACGAAAATATAAAAAGATGAAGCATACAAAAACTGAAAGTAGTTCGTCGTCTGAAGCATTTGGTGAACAACAAAATTATCATACTACTAGTGACAGTAGTGATGATAATCTGTAAGCTAAGAAGAGGAAATACAAACCTTATGAGGAAATTTATGGGGAATTCAAAAAGATAAAACCGCCAAATTTTAATGGAGAGACTAAGAAGGGGGAGGAAGTTGAATCCCCGTTATCTGGGATGAATAAGTACTTCCAAATATATAATTATTCTAATGAGTTAAAGGCTAGAATGGCTATATATAACCTCTGAGGAAAGGCTGACATCTGGTGGCAGGACTTGAAGAGATTTAAGGGTATAAAAGAGAAAGAAGTTAACTGGAGTACCTTTAAGAGATATTTTAAAAATAAATTCCTGTCTCAGCAGTATTATGAGGAGAGAGCTAAAGAGTTTTATGAACTAAAGTTAGGTTCAATGACAATGAAGGATCTGAACAGCAAGTTCTTAAGTCTACTTAGGTATGTACCCTACCTTGTAGATGAGAAACCAAAGGTACAATGATTCCTTAGCTATCTATCGTATCATATTAAATATAGAATTGAATATGATAACCCAAAGACCTTGGAGGAAGCTATGAGGAAGGATAACTTTTGTTTTGGGCAGAATCGGAAGAAAGAAAGCCTAGCCAACTAGAAGGCTATGAAAAATAATAATCACTTTGAATCTAAGAAGGAGGTTTTTGCGCGTAACAAAAAGTTTAAGAACAATAAGGCCAAAAACTATTCTAATAACAAGAATTTCCAAGGAAATAAGAATAGTACACCTAACAATCAAAATAATTCTAAAGGTAAGGAAACTGCAAATAATCATGGAAACTTTACCAAGAATTTTGAGTGTAAAGAGCCTGTCAAGTGCTGGGAGTGTAATTTCCCACACTATTATTTAGTCTGTCCAAACCCGAAGAAGACTTTTCACAACATTCATACTATACAGGAAGAGATGACCATTGGGGAACTAGCAAGGACCATGCCCAGAATCAACGCAGCCTTGGAGAATCGACAAGCTGAATATCAGACTTCTATGGTGGAAGTAGAAGGTATGATTAATCAGACCCCTGTAACTATTTTAATTGATCCAGGAGCTATTCTCAGTTATATTGCACCTCAGATAGTGGAAAAATGTAAGTTATTTGTCGATAAGTTTGATAATTCATGGTTAGTTTAGTTAGCCACTGGTGCTAAAAGAAAAGTAACTTGTTTTGTGAAAGAATGTGATTTACTTATGGATAAACTTGAAACTGTTGTTAAAATTAATGTTTTGCCACTTGGATCTTATGATTTACTAATTGGTATGGACTAGTTAGAACAACATAGAGTAATTCTAAACTGTTATAATAAAACTTTCACATGCTTAAACAGTGATAAAAAACCAGTAAGTGTTAAGGGTATTCTTAGAAAAACTACGATAAGGCAGATTTCTTCTTTACAACTTAAAAGAGCTGTTAGAAAAGGATGTAAAGCTTACGCAGTAACAATTATAGATGAGGAAAGTAAAATTAAAACAGATAAGTTAAAAGTAGAAGACATCCCAGTCTTAAAAGAATATGTTCATGTATTACCAGAAGAAATTCCGGGATCACCTCCGAAAAGGGAATTGGATTTCACCATTGAGCTTGTACCGGGTGCAGTACCTAGCTCAAAGGCCCCTTATTGAATTAGCATATTGGAACTTAATGAATTAAAATCACAATTAAAAAAGTTAATTGATAAAAAGTATACTCAACCGAGTGTGTCTCCCTGGGGCGCACATTTCATCTTCGTCAAGAACAAAGACGGAACTATGCGACTATTCATAGACTACCGTCAGCTAAACAAGATGACTATCAAAAATTGATATTTGTTGCCCTGCATAGATGATCTGTTTGATCAACTACATGGAGCCACGATGTTTTCGAAAATAGATTTAAGGTCTGGATATCATCAAGTGAGGATTAAAGATAAAGACATCTTCAAGACAGCCTTTAGAACAAGATATGGTCATTACGAATTTGTCGTAATGCCATTCGGGCTTACTAACGCCCCGAATGTCTTAATGTTTTTAATGAAGAACATAATGCATAATTATTTAAATAAGTTTGTACTTGTGTTTATCAACGACATTCTAATCTATTCAAAAACTGAAGAAGAACATAAAGAACATCTAAAAATTGTTTTGCAAGAGTTGCGAGAACATCAAATCTTCGCAAAGTTTAGTAAGTGTGACTTCTTCAAGGATAAGATTCAGTATTTAGGTGATGTAGTGACCAAGGAAATAATTTCCGGAGATTTTGAAAAGATACGGGCAATCAAAGATTGTCCGGTTCCTAAAGATGTGATGGATTTTAGATCTTTCATGGGCATTACCAGTTACTACAGGGGGTTCATTGAAGGCTTTTCAAGGATAGTAAATCCGATAACTTCCTTGCAGAAGAAAGGAAAGAAGTTCGAATGGTATCAAAAATATGAGGAAAGATTTAAAAAGTCAAAAACTTTGTTAATCAGCGCACCCATTTTAAGAATAGCAGATCCTAATAAATAGTTTATAGTGTGCATTGATGCTTGTAATGATGGCTTAGGTGCTGTTCTGACTCAAGAAGGGCATGTTATTGCATATGAGTCTAGAAAGCTAAAAGTTCACGGAAAGAACTACAGAACATATGATCTAGAACTAGCAGCTTTAATACATGCCTTAAATATGTGGCGACATCACCTAATTGGCAGAAAATTTGTTTTAATGACTGATAATAAAGGATTGAAGTATATTTTAGATCAGCCTAATTTAAATGCCAGGTAATCTAGGTGGTTAGCTTTCTTAAGCGAGCATGAATTTGAAATCCTACATATAAAAGGTAAATAAAATAAAGTTGATGATGCATTAAGTAGGAACACAAGGATGAATTTTGCAACAACAATCAACACTTATGTTTCAGACTTAGATGAACAACTTAAAGAAGGAATAAAACTAGATGACATTTACCAGAATTTGCAAGCTAAAACTAAGGAAAACCCAATAGAAAACTTAATAAAAGATTACAGTTTAAATGAAAAAGAATTTTTACTGTATAAAGATAAACTGTTTGTACCTAATGTACCTAAGGTCAAGCTATTAATTCTAGATGAAATTCATAAAACACCATATTCAGGTCATCCAGGTTATCAAAAGACTATAACCATGTTAAGAAAAGAGTATTTTTGGCCAAATATGAAAACTGAAGTAGCTGAATATATTGCAAGGTATTTAGAATGTCAACAGGTAAAAACTGAACACCAACGCCCAGCTGGTTTGCTACAGCCTTTACCTATCCCTAGTTGGAAATGGGAGGTAATTAGTCTAGATTTTATTAGTGGAGTGCCTAGAAATCAAAATCAGAATGATTCTATCATGGTAGTAGTTGATAATTTAAGCTAGGCAACTCATTTTATACCCGTTAAAACTACTTACAAAGCTGCCAACATAGTTGATATTTTTCTAAAGCAGATTTTTCAATTGCATGGAGTACCAAAAGTCATAATCTCAGACATAGATCCTAAGTTTACAGGAAACTTTTGGAAGTCCTTGTTTAAAGTATTAAATACTACATTGAATTTTAGTACTTCTTTCCATCCTCAAATAGATGGACAAACTGAAAGCGTAAACCAGGTACTGGAAGATTTATTAAGAATGTATGTGCAAGCTCAGCCAAGTAAATGGGAGGACTATTTATATCTGGTAGAATTTGCGTATAATAATAATTATCAGACATCAGCTAGATTTAGTCCATTTGAAATTTTATACGGACATAAATGTAATACTCCTATCTCTTGGAGTAATTCAGTAGATAGATTGGTACTAGGTCCAGAACTGTTGAAAAAAATGAAAGAAATTGTGAAACAAGTGCAGGGAAATATGAAAGTGGCACAGGATCGCAGAAAAGTCAAGCGAACTTGAAAATAACTCCAAAGGAGTTTCAGGTAGGTGAACATGTGTTCATCAAGGTAAGTCCCAAAAAGAGATTTCTAAGACTGGGGAGTTGTGCAAAATTGGCACCTCGTTACTATGGCCCATTTGAAATTATGTCTAGGATTGGACAAGTAGCTTATCAATTAGCGTTACCACCTAACTTAAGAGTACATAATGTTTTTCACATTTCCATTTTAAAGAAATATTTTCATGATGCTACTCATGTTGTTAAATGGAATGTTGTACAGGTGGAACCAGAAGGAGAATTTCTGGTGGAACCGAACTGTATCCTTGGGAGGAGAGAAATTACACTTCGGAACCACACCATTGGACAAGTGAAGGTGTAATGGAAGCACCTTAGTCCATAGGAAGGGACGTGGGAATTGGAAAGTAAAATGCAAGATGCATATCCAATTCTGTTCCAAGGGACTTCGGAGGATGAAGAATAAATAACATCGAGGACGATGTTATATTCTAAGGGGGTGTGTATGTCACATGCCCCAATTTTGTAAAATAATGTTATTTTATTTTGATTATGTTCCAAGACATTTTGTTAAATTTAATGCTAAGTTGAAACTGATGACTGAGCAGAGTCAAAGATGTGGAATGTAATTCTGAATATTTTAATCTTAAATAAATAAAAGTGGAGACAACAGCTTGGGAGAGCTGTTAAAAAGAGTGTACTGGTCAAGTTGGTGGAGGAGACTAGGTGGAGAGAAAAAAGACAAGTGGCAGCATCCTCAAACACTTCCTATGTTGCAACCTCCCTACATTTGGGGTCATGATCCCCCAAGAAAGTGGGATCAGAGCAGGTGGGTCAATTAATGACAACTAACCCAAAAAGACGTAGGCAATCTTAATAAAAGTACCCAATGTAGAGAGCTGAGGCTGCTCATTCCAAGAGAAGAATCATTCAGGTGAATGCACTTCAAGGAATTCATTGGGAAGGAAAATTTTGAGGAAGGTGTTTGAGGGGTAAACTCTAGGAAGGTGATCTAATACAGCTTTGTAGCTGAAAAATCTTACTGCAATATGCAGAGTTGGTATT
This sequence comes from Pseudotsuga menziesii, assembly GCA_001517045.1. Taxonomy (NCBI): domain Eukaryota; kingdom Viridiplantae; phylum Streptophyta; class Pinopsida; order Pinales; family Pinaceae; genus Pseudotsuga; species Pseudotsuga menziesii. The sequence continues at coordinate 59,345 of LPNX010124215.1, read as the reverse complement.
GAGTCTTAGGACTAGTACTTTGTTGTTTGCTCTAGCTAGTTCCATCCAAGGAGACAAGAACAGGCTCGGGGGTCCTGACAAGTCACTGTTTGAGCGCTCTCCTAGAGTTGGTAGGGAGGAACGGCCTCCCATTGTTGTTGTCATCCAGCTTTAAAAACAGGTTCAATTATCTTTTAATTTCTGTGTTATAGCTTATATATGTATGTGAACAAACAATGAATGATTATATTTTATCCTGTAAATTGTTAAGTTGAAATCTCTTAGTTATTTTAAGGCTGAATCTGTACTTTGATTAAAGATAAATCCTACCTGTTTTTTTCCCCATATGGAGTAATCCAGATCGTACTCTAGCACAGGTAGTGTGTTTAAATGAATGAAGTAATGGTAGGAATATGAATGAATAGAATACTTATGTTTTTCAAAGTATTGAAATGCTTTCTTTCAGTAGATAGTTGTTTTATAGATAGATTATTAACCTATTTTGTAGAGAAGTTGTCAGAACTAGACTGTGTAGTTAGTATATCAGAAAAGAACAAGAATCATATTATTTACTGACAGTAGGATGTTTAAGTAAATAATTGATTTTCTACACAGTATCTACTTCTATAAACTGTACATTTACACTGAAAGAGAAGAACTAGTATTACTAGATGAATGGTTATGTCTATCATCTATATTAAGAAAAGATGTAAAAATAATACAGATAATTATTTTTTTCCATTAGTACTAACTAATTTACCTGCAACCATCTGAACTCGAAATAAGAACTTGATAAATACTTCAGTATTCTTTTCTTAGTATTGTTAACTAAAGGACAGTAGTAACCTCTGCTTAAGTTATTATTATTAAGAAACTGTCCTTATATACTTAGAGACAGTATAGATGTAAAGAGTATTAACAAATAGGAAAGTTATTATTTTCTTTTAGCAAACTTACAGAGATAAATTTTATTAGATAAAAACAATTACTATAAACTGCTCTTAGTCTTATTTAATATATATAAATACCAACATAAACTTAAGAGGATACATCATGCATAGATAATAATATTATTAATATAGATAATAATATTATTAACAATAAACAGTGAGGTTTATGAATTATTAATTCTTTAAAACAAACCTGAAGAAAACGGTATGACACTAATCGAATTTACGAAGTAACACTACAGAAATTAATACTCTATAAAAGTTAAATAGGATAAACCCTAGCTCATTTTCTGAGCGTAATTAATTTGTATTTTTTATATACTGTAGTAACCTAGGTTAAACATAAGTTAGTTATTTTAAAAACTATTTAAAGAACCAACTATAAATATTATGCATAGAAATGAGTTACATTACTGAACAACATGTATAAATGTATTTATAAAAGAAACAGTGCTTTTCTTTTACTAACAGCATGCATCTATAAAAACAAATGTCATGGTTAAAACCCTTAAAATTATTTACAAGTACCAAAACATTAAAACCTACTTTACATAAATTATGTAACCATTAATAACCAGTTTTACATACAGTCCTTTGAAGAACAAAGAATAATGTACTCATAGTCCTTTAAGGACAAATGCAAAAACTATATAATTATTATAACAAGAATAATTTATATCAAAACGAGGGTTTTTACAAGTCAAACCCTAATCTATATTTCCAATCAAACAAGCAAGAATTAAGTCACAGGTGTAAGTATCAGCCTTAAGTTTTTATTTATAAACTCTTACAGAGCACGCAAACAAAGTATAAACTTCATTACATTCAAGAAGGGTAAAGCCCTAACTTTTTACACAGAGTATAGTATAGACTTCTGTCAACCAAAACGAGTTTCACAACAGTACTATCAATACAAAAGCTACAAAATTAAACCCGGCTATAAAGCCAAATCTTTGACTAAGTACAACAGTGCTCAATATAAATCGAGTCTACCCTAGCAAGGGTTTGATTATAAGTATTTTAACAACAGCCTGTAGAAACATTAATACAATAACATAACTCGTGGCGAGACAAGGGAGGGTGTTCCAAAACCCTGGGTGAGTCCAACGACCACCCTAACACTAGCAGAGTGAAAATCCATCATTTGGACCAAGGGGGTTACCCGAAAGCAAACCACGAGCCACAGCTTTTGTATGGGACTATCGTTTCTTCTATGGAAAAGCTTTACAGTGGCGAGTACCTGTAAGCAAGTAACAAAATACTATTAGTTACATATACTAATATAAACCACGATAATAGCAAAGTGAATTTGACAACGAAATAATTGAACTTAAGTATTATTTACCTGTCAGAAGAGAACGACAAGAAACCTCAACGAAGCACTATCACCTACAGGATTTTCCTTCTTAAAAACCTAACATCATGCAAGGGTATCTCTCACACAACGGCGAGCCATGAGAATAGTAACCAAATACTGAAGCACACTGAAAGCTATGAAGATAGCGAATGAAGATTGCACAGGCGACGAGCCAAGGGTATCAAACATCTCCACTATGGGCAGAATGAGAACCTATCCATGGACAATGGCTTTCAAAATTACATACTAGCAACACTTGTAGCATTACATCAAACTCAAGACAACCAAAGAAAGGGAGAACGACGGCCGCCATGGAAAGGCCAAGCCGAGCAGAGTCGAGGGCTAGCGCAAACTGTGGAGAAACAATGATAAGGGTTAGTTCACAAGCAATGTTTTATATTCCTGATACTTGGTCAGGAGATGACCACATGGTCTCCATTAATGAAACACACAGTGGGTCAAAGACTATGGTGCCTGCGTAGAGCAAACCCAATTATTAAATCATTGGGACAAGTATTTTAAGCTATATTATAATCCCAATAATTTGCCATGACATCGTTAATAATTTGCACCATATCATTTTCTAGTGTAAGGATGAAATATCAACATTATTGGGTACGTTGGTTCATCGTGGTGACACTTAAACCTTTGTTAAAATCCCGATAATCATTCTTGCATAAAACTCATTTCCATTATAAACCATATGTTATTACAATATCACAATTATGATATGAATGGTGGCATAACTTCTCGTAAAACGATATTGTCATTATAATTTAGAAATGCATGTTTATTGATATATATAGAGATCAAGGTTTTCTTTACTATAGATAAGAGATCTAGGTTGTATTGGGAAAGTTCTTGCTAACCAATAAACAACTATAGTTTTCCTTATAATAAAAACTATAGTTTATACTTTGTAAATCTCTTACAATAACAATATCACAAGTCATAATGTTATAAATGGCATAATGCATTAGTGCAAAGGATTTTAAATTCTATTTTGAATATGTTTATGATCATAAAATAAGCATAGACTAAATGTCTATCAAACAACAGTCATGCATGTCTATGAGACTCACAAAATCTAACAACTCAATAATAACAGAACTTTGAAGGGATAATAAAAACTTATCGTAAGAATACTGCTATGGAATTTTGCTACACAATTCATAGCAACATTACGTTGATGAATTTTTGGTTACGACTCAAAGGTCCAAGTTTATCAGACTGTAAGTTTTATTGCAGAAGCGAATCGTGGGATAATTGTTACTCAGTCAAGATAATGTACTATTACTTAAACTCTCATAAAAATGATCATTATAACATTACAAATTACATAGACAAAAGTAGAAATACTTTGTAACTCAGATTCTAAAGCTTAAAGTCGCAAACACACTTTACTGTCATTATTTACTTCCAAACATGTCTACTAGAAGAACTGAAGGAAGGCAATTGGTTTCACCTTACAAGAGTTGTCTAGAGTTTAGCAGCTTAATTCTAAGATTTTAAATTGCAAATAAAATACTGCTGACACTTTAAATATCTTTTAATATTTACTCGTTCGATCATACCTGTAAACCTGTAAGAATCAGTATTCATCTGCGTTACCACGTTTGCTAAGTAAGCCCCAGATTCAAAAGTAGATTCCACCTACTTGACATGAAAAGACTCATTAGAGGAAATTTCAACTCAAAATGGGCCTCCTAAAAGAATTAATAAAATAATATTTATTAATTTTGGAGGAAGAAAAGAAAAAAACTACTTTTTGTTTGTATTTTCGACTTATCTCCCCGTATTTTTAGTCAAATTTTAATCAAGAGAGCTCATTGGATGTGGAATTAAATTCCGCATCGAACGAGTACCCACTCAGCATACCTTTGACGGACACCACTTCCCCCAAAACAAGAAATACCTAAAAAAACGTGATGATGATGTCATCATCACATTTTTTCAAGTATTTCTTATTTTTGGGATAGTGGGGTCCATCGAAAGTATGTCGAGTGGGTACTCATTGGATTCAAAATTTAATTTTGCATCCAACGAGCTCTCCTAATTGAAATTTGAGTAAAAACACGGGGAGATATGTCAAAAATACAAACAAAAAAGTAGTTTTTTTATGATACCTATCCCCAAATTTATATTAAAAAGGTGTTTAAGACCTATACGGTATTTCAAATTTAAAGCAATTTCATTGGCTAACACATGATGACATGGAATTTGAATCAAAGTTAAAAGGCCCATTTTGAGTTGAAATTTCCTCTAATGAATCAGAAAACTGAAGTAAAATAGCACGCAAGAAGACTTTATTCTTGTTACAAAAAAAATGAATTGTTAAGTTATTAAATTAGAGTTTTGTGAAACTAATTACTTGACTATTTCTTTTTATGCAAACCGTTAGCTGTTAGTAGACCGTAGATATTAGCATTTATGGTTATCTCAAAATTTTAATTTTTTGTGAAAATTTGGGGTTTTGACAACTAATGCCCCGATTCACTGGTCAACCAAATTCCGACAGCGATAAAATCCTCTAAAAATTAAAAAAAAATGTTAAGTTCTGAGAAACAAAACTCCACAATCAAAATCATTGGCTAGACAAAAGGCAATTTTAGATCATTTAACTTCTGAAACGAAGGAAAATAGTTTACCTCACTTCAACCTCAAAAAATCCAACATTATAGCAGACGAAAGATAGAGTTCAGGAAACCCAGCAATCCCAGACTAGACAATATTGAAAGGAGGGTCTAAAATTTTAGAAAATTTTGGAAAAAGGTTGCAGCTGCAACAATTGGCGACTACCTAGTGAACACAGATCTTTGGACCATATCTTCCTTGATCAACAGATTATTTTGACAATAAATACCAACATGCTGAATTCTTCTAGATGTATGGATTTCCCAAATGGCAGATGTATGTACTTTTAATCATTGATGATAATCCAATTTAGGGAAAATGGAAACCAACATTTCAAAGTCTAGATAACTCTTTGGAGGCCAAGAATATGAGTTTCATTTTTTACCTTTGTCTTTGGGTAGCTCCCAGCTTGGACACCACAAGATTGTAACATATGGTAAACAAAAATATTCATTTGTTCCTCATTCCCATGCCATTTTGTGCTTTTGTGCAGTTTTGGACTTTGGTCCTTTCTTTTGAGTCCTCCTTTTTGCGTTCTTTTTGAAATTTTACTTAGGATCCTCTATCCATATTGTCCTTTTGTGTGAGAGATGTATTTAATTTTCAACTCACTAAAGGAGAAGAATTTTGGCAATCTTGTACTAATACAGTACTTTGTTTTGATACATATTTCTTTCTCATGACATTTTGACTCTTATTTTCCTTTTGGCTTTCAATTCTTGGCATGGGATCATTTAAATATAATATAATGTTTACCATGCTTCCTCTCCATGGGTCTTTTGCTATCACCCCCTAAGACATTTTTATATGTGAGATGGATGGAGCTTCGAAATAGCATTTCAGACCTTTTGATCCTGAGTTATTTTACAAGGGTTAAGTAGGACTTCAATGTGTTCATAGCCATTTAGGAAAACTCCTAAACTAGAAGAAGTTCTTTCAAATAAATCAATAGTACACAGTCTTATAATCAAGGATTTTAGTTAATCCAAAATTCTTATGAACTCCATGCAACCAAAAGTTGTTCTTTTTTATTAAAATCAAACAAAACCTAACTACAACAAACAAAAATAAACAAATCAAAACAAAACAAAGCAATCAGATTATTTATGTACGAGATAACAAAGAAATAAAATCAAGAAAAATAAAGTTTGAGAACTAAACCATTAACTGGTAAGTTCTCTGCCCACCCCTGTAAATCTTGCAACTTTTGAGTTGAGGAGTTAAGCTTGGCTGCAATTTGAAAAGAGCCTACCCATTATCTAGTACTACAGAACTTTAATTGAAAACTACATCTGAAACTAAATCTACTATTTTACAGTCAATCTCATCAGCCCATGAAAATCAAAGGAGATCGGGCTGGGTGTCAGATATATTGCTAGCTTCTTCAACTTGGTAATTTCCCGGTTCAAATTCAATGAAGTAATTTCCCAACACAAAATTCACTGGTTCATTTTTTCCCTCCAACTGAGTAACACTGTACTTCATGTGAGTCTCTCTTAATATTTTTATTTGATTGGGACTTGCCTTATAAGGCAACCACAGATGTGACCAATCTGATGCGAAGTATCCATTTAGCCTTGCCGACCAGTCTTGACTCAAAACAAGTCTATAAACATCGAGTATGTCTTCTACTACAATATCGATGTACTGACATACCTTCTCATTTGCAGACAAGCGAATTAGAACATCTTCCATTTCTCCTATTACTTTCACAGTTGTCCTGTCTAATTGAATAACTTGCCAAGTGGATGGTTTAGGTTGTCCATTAATTCCCTTGCAGACTAAAAGTGGCATAACATTGATTGATTCCACTGATTCTACTAATAAATTGTGCACATTATAGTTGAAAATATCAAAAGTTAGGAGAAATCGTGGGGTTTTAAACTTATACATACTTCCCACACTTGCTTCAACAACTTCTTCTTCAGGTTGGTTGTCAATGGGAAGCTCTTCTTCTGGTGCTTCAAGTGCTTTTAACAATTTTTCTTTCTGCTGAGGTGCATTACACATTTCAAACAATGACATATTTTCCTTAGCCTTTTTAATGTCTTCCCCAATATCATACCCCATCTCATTCTCTTTGAGATTTCTCTTGACATTATCAATTTTATCTTCAACAGGCTTAACAGGTATGTTAATTTTCTTTGGATCTTGACTTGAAATGGTAAATTCCGGTATTTTAACATTTGTAGTGTTCTTTTGTATCTTCGAAAGTATTGAATTGTTTTCTTTTAACAAAGCCTGACTTCTTGTTGTCACATTGGTTTCTCATGCTTCCTCTTGTTTCAGAGAACCTCCCTCTTCTGTGTCAAACAATGAGACACACTCCCATAAAATCAGAGTATCATCTTCTGTGTCAAACAATGAGACACACTCCCTCTTCATGCTCTCATGCTCGTAGTCCTTCTATAGCCAAGTAAAAACTTTGCAAATGATCATCTACCATAATTTTTTCACTTGGGTCAAACTCAGGCAACATTTTTTCAAAATCTTGAGGCAAATCATGCAAGGGAGCTGCAAAGTTTAAAGGTGACCTAACCTTCCAAGCAGGTGGTGGATTTGGTTGGTCCGCATTTACATGAACCATGATTTTGAGTGGAGAATGAGGTGGTAACTGAACAGGGGTCCTACAAGGTGAAAAATAAGGTGAATCTAGACCCAATTTATTCAAAGGTTGGTCAACTTCCTATAGGGATGCTTCTATTAGTTCTTCAAGGTCTTCTACCAACACTGAATCTTCTAATTTAGGGTGATCTTTCTTCTGATATTCTCTTCTAGGTAAGACAGAAATGATAGGTAATCCTCCGATCTTCTTCACATATGCCCTAGTAAATCTTCTCAGATCATTAACTACATCGTTATCTACACGATACAGATACCCTCTCTCTTTTTCTTCAAGAGTGGATTTCTGAAACAAACTACTTTCAGAACTTCACTGGTGGAATAATTTTAGGGAAATGAATTTACTCAACAAGCCATGCACTGGTGGCCCTCCTTCTAGCACCAAAAACTATTGAGGCCTGGAAAATCGCAAGTAACAACAGTTAGGGATTCTCCCCAATAAACGTTCCCAACTAGACCATTATTGTTTGGTATGGGGAATTCATCTAGTTTACGGTCCAGCTATCATAGGTCAAGTAACAAATTAAAACATTTTACCAGTTACGACCTGGTCCACCGTGTATATTTTTGGTTTTTTTGTGTTTAAGTATGATGTGCAAGTGCCTGTCTAAAAATGCAGATTGATATAGATAATGAGGAGTGTCGCAATGTGATGCGCAGGTTCTTATCTCTCATCTTAACTCTCTCGCATCTAAATCATACACAGCAAGAAACTAAATTTAACTAACTAACCTGTCCCTAGGGAGCAAAATTATCAGTTATCAATGAGTAATGTATTTCTGCGCATGCATTAAGAAAAATTACAGATAGTTGTTACTTATTTCAAAACACATGAACATTAATAGAAATATGAACAACAATATAGCTTATTGTTTATGACAACTTTCATTACTCACAGTGGAAATTTCACAAAATAAACTAGAGTGCATTCATAACATGAACATAGATTCAATGAGTTAGAACGATCTCACAGTTAATGGACATAAGCTGAAAACGAAATAGTTCACATTCAATTGATCCATAGCAAAGCATTTGAAATATTCCACCAATCTTTCTCCAGCATGAAACTTGTAATTATTTATTGCAAAAGGAAATAGTTTTTCTTACAATATACTCTCACAAATGATCTCGGAAAAAGTCCCTCTTACATCTAAACTCTCCTATATTTATACAAAAAATCAAAACCCTTTGGCTGCCCCTCGATGACCTTTGGGCTTCCTCAACCTTTCAGTTCCAAAATATTGTCTTGTAGTATGTGCTCATAATTTATACAATATGTTACATTTTATATTAAAATTTAAGAGCACTTTATGAAAAGGGACCAGCTTGGTCACTGATGAACTTTTTCCAAGCCTGAGCCTCTGCTACTATCGATCTGCTCAATAATCTGTTGGTCTTTTTGAGATCCTGTTAATCTTAGACCCTCACTTTCTTCTTCTCTTTTCTTTATCTCTGCTTCTTCATTTCTCGTTCTCTTCCTTCCTTGCTACCTCCTCTGCAGCTCTCTTTCTTTCTTCATCCTTATTCTTCAACCAATTCTCTACCTCTTCTGCTCTTGTATTTTAGACATATCTTCTTTACAGCAATCACCGTGTCATAAACATAGCATGTCCTTAGTGTTGATGTATATGTAACTTCGGAATGTATTCTTCTATGTATTTCATATATTGTAACCCGATGTTTATTCCGGGATGTTTCTATTGTGTATTTGAGTCATGTGGTCATGCCCCGATGTTCCGATCGGGAGGATTAATAATGTAAACAAGTCATATCAAGTCATTAGGTAAGTCCCCACAGTTTAGGGGCACTTGAGTTATTATACACTAATTAAGGTGTAGGATCGAGTAGTAATTATTAGGTTGAGTGCACTTCAAGTCAATGAAAGAATATAAATAGAGAGTGAGAGTCTCTCTATTTATCACTCGTGACTTAGCTCTCTTGCTCTCTCAAGTGTGGCGCACTTTTGGAGAAGGAAATTCTTATGCTTGACAGAAGACAGAAGGATGCTATTGTGAAGGGAGGTCATCTTACTGTTTTGGGTCACATCTTGTTGTGATACTATCTTAGAGGAAGTTGAGGGGTTTTCTCCATTTATGGTTTCCCCTCCTAAAAGCTTTGTGTCTCTTGTCTCTTGTGATGTGCTTATGTGATTGATGTACTTGTTATTCTCTCAGTGAAAATATCTTGTTATAATACTAGCTTAAATGTTGAAAAACTAACATGGTATTAGAGCTAACCTGAGAAGAAGACATTGTGCAGCTACAGGAACTAGGTCTTCCTATTTTGTAGATCTTCCTCCACAGTTTTTCAGCACAAGTATGCTAGGATGACTCTCCATTGAAGGGTGCATCTTTCTATCGATGCGGAATTCAATTTCAAGCATTTTCAGTTTCGATGTGGAAATTAGGGCTTTCTACAGAGGAGGAATTTTTGAGTGAGACCTACATATAATTTATCTCCTCATCAAAGCCGAAATTTAGAGACCTCGATCAATAAATTTGGTGGGTAAATCTCTGGGAAATTCAAACCCTAGTTTGACCCTGAGCTAGGAGAAACCCTAAATACTAAAACTGCTAAGTTTTGGTACAGTCGCTATATTCCGATATTGGCGAAGTCTCAGAAGCTGAAAATTGCAAGGGCCGAAAATAAAATCGTGATGAACACTGTTTCCAAAGGGAATCCTTGGATTCGCTATATTCTGGGAGATATGATCTCTCCAAGTTAGGGTTCCAACCTCTTCCAGAAATCATCCATAAACAGGACACCTGGGGAGATCTGCAATATCTTGGGCTACAGAGGTCGAAATGGAATTCCTGAAGATTTTCCAGAAAGGGCACGGACTGTACCTTCTGTGGTCCGAATTTAAAACTCATAAAATGAACGAGTGACACGTGGCATGCCGTACAACTTCGTTGTTCTGAACAGTCCTATAACAGGTCACCTTGGGAAAAGGATCATAAATCGCAAACGGGGAAACCAATTCTGATGAAACCTATGGTGTTGGATTTGGGACATGCGAGGTTACCTCAGTGAGAGATTTCAGACATAGAGGATTAGTAATTTCCGAGATATCACAGAAACAGTAACAGGAATTTCTGTAGAAGAAATCAGAAAATTAGGGCTTCCTGTTCCGGGAGCTTCCCTCCACTGTTTTCAGAAAAGGAGTACATTGGACAAATCCATTTGAAGAGATCTATCTGTTGGTCCTATCAGATCTGAAAGATTCCAAGTTTTTAAAATTAGGGTTTCTGCGACAAACCCTAGATCAACGAACTCCGGGACAAGGACAGATACCTCAAATCGATTGGACATCTACATGAGTATAGAGGTTCCAGTTTTTACATAAGGAGATTACAAGCGATCTCGACAGGTATGACTCATCGAGATATG
>LPNX010124215.1:33287-44084 GCA_001517045.1 Pseudotsuga menziesii | reverse complement strand
TCTTGTCTCTTGTGATGTGCTTATGTGATTGCTGTACTTGTTATTCTCTCAGTGAAAAGATCTTGTTATAATACTAGCTTAAATGTTGAAAAACTAACACTTAGGCCATTTAGCTTTTACCAAAATAACAAAAAACTGTATTAGTCTATTTACCTCCTCCATATGCATTATGTAAAATAAACTATACACAGTATTAATACATGAAAAGAAAGAATGACAAGGAAAAGAAAATCCTGCAAGTTTGTGTCTCAAAATCTTCTAAGTCCACTATTTGTAATTAAAATCACAACCCTGGTAGAACAGACTCCTCCTCTTGATCCAGGCCGCACATTAGAGGAAATTTGGGGTCTAAAATGGGCCTTATAAGAAAACATGCCAATAATAAATTTTGTGAGTTGGAATTCAGGAACCAATAGAATTTGAATAAAATGATTCAACCATAATGGTTGAATTGACATATTTGTCATAAAAGAAAACTACTTTTTTTGTTCGTATTTTCGCCATCTCTCCGTGTGTTTTTACTCAAATTCCAAGTGGGAGAGCTCATTGGATGTGGAATTTAATTTTGCATCCAACGAGTACCCACACTGCATACTTTTGATGGACCCTGCTACCCCAAAAATAAGAAATACCTAAAAAAATATGATGATGACATCATCATGACATTTTTTTAGGTATTTCTTATTTTTGGGGTAGCGGGGTCTGTCAGAAGTATGCAATGTGGGTACTCATTGGAAATTCCGCATCCAACAAGCTCTCTTTCCTGGAATTTGAGTAAAAACGTAGGGAGATATTTCAAAAATACGAATAAAAAAAGTAGTTTTTTCATTCTTCCTCTAAAATTAATAACTATTATTTTATTATTTTAACTACTATTTAATTATTTTCCTTTGGAGGCCCGTTTTAGACCTCAAATTTCCTCTAATGTCTGAACTAACTCGAAATCCTCTGATGAAAGCATGAACCATAACAATGTAACCGCCAATCCTCAAAACACCGAACCTTAAACTGCGCTCCTCATCTCGGAAAAGTCCTTAACTCAACCAAAACCAACGGAAAACCCCCGCCATCCCATAAAATAAAGTAAAAGCACACAAAACAGCGAGAAAACCCTATCGGCGATCGGAACCACTAATGCATCAGCATGATAGTTCACAAGACAACCTCAATGATGGATTCATAAACAACTACGGTTCCACGACAAAATACAACCCGTCGGCAATCGGAACCGTTACCAATACAACATCGGCGATCAGACGCACTATTCATCGAGAGGAAAGTCCTATAGGCAGTCGCAACGGTGGGTAGCCGATAGACTACCGATCCCGTGATAACATAAAATCATCGACGATCGGCAACTCTAAAGCTATCGGCATCAGAAACTCTACATACTCTGGGTCAGAGAATCAACTCTAAGCACATCTGGAGTGTCGGCGATGCAAGCCTAACCACTGCCACTGTCATGTATCGGAGATCAGAGAGACTACCTACTAAACACGTCGGCACCAACGGGCGGAAGGACGAACCCCAATACTCTTTGTAGTTTCGGTGATATAAAGCACTAAACGCCATTGGTATCATGTATCGAATATCGGAACTACTAACCAATAATGCATCGGCAATGCAAAGGATTAAACGTTGGAGAAATAGTTTGATTGGTAGCCGCAACAGTGGATAACAAACTGACTGTGGGTTCCGTGGATCACAAAACCATCGGCGATCGGGAGCTCTAATAACTACGTATCGACGACTCAAAACTTAACACTACTGTCGTGTCGGCAATGTAAAGGACTAGCCCTCCGATCACAGTCAAAAATTGTTTCGATAGCGATAAAATAAATCGTGTCAACAAAAAGGTTTAAACAATAAAACGATAAAGAGGTAAAGGCCATGGATCGACGAAAATAAGAACTGTTCATTGTTTCCCTCCTGGAATGTCAGAGGCGTAGAGAACTAATGCCCTGATTCACTGTTCAACTGAATTTCGACAGCGATAAAATCCTCTAAAAAAAAACAGTTAAGTTATGAGAAACAAAACTCCACAGTCAAAAGCATTGGCTAGACAAAAGGTAGTTTTAGATCATTTAACTTCCAAAATGAAGGAAAATAGTTTACCTCACTTCAACCTCAAAAAATCCAACATTGTAGCAGAGGAAAGACAAAGTTCAGGAAACCAAACAATCCCAGACTAGACAAGATTGAAAGGAAGGTCCAAAATTTTAGAAAATTTGGGAAAAAGGTTGCAGCTGCAACAGGTTGAAATGTAGAATATTTAGACTAGACCTATTTCATATTTTTAATAAAACTATTTTATTAATAGGGAAATTAATTAATTTTTTGAATTCAAATATAGTTTGATATTTTCGAAATTGATATAGGAATGATATGTATTGGGAAGTTTCGGTACCATATTTTCCATAAATATCATTCATTGATAGAGACGATGTGGAACCTAGGGAAAGATTAAAGCTTTTGTTATTATATTGGACCTCCTAACATTTACAAGTATTCAAAGGATTACATTTATTGAGTTTTAATCTATAAATATTACCAAAACATTGGAAGAATAATGATTACTTGACTTGGTTATAGTCAATTTGTTTAGCACTTAAAGAATATTTTAATAGTCTAATTTGGTCTAACTTCACAAACATCAAAATTTTGATAGTGAAATGTCTTATTTCCTAACTAGTGACTTAGGTATCACTACAATTTCAATGATTGATAAGGACAAAAGGAGAAAAAATGTAATTTTAAATATTTTTTTATAATTTTCCAATGTTATAATGGATTCTCCAACAATGTTGGAATTTGCACCCAAATGTAGTAATGATACCTATAATATCCTTTAGGGATTAAGACCTAATTTCCATCCCCTTTCCATGTCAAGGAGCACAATAACCGTTCTTAATTCTCAAATTCTCCTAATGTCCTTGATATCTCCACTGGGAGGTGAAGGATATACATTAAGAAGTGGAAGGAACAATATGACTTAGAACTGAATTTTACAAGCATGGCTTTCTAGGAATGTGCATGTCCATTTTAGCATGCACATGATTAAGATCATGTATGTTTTCTTGTAGGATTTGTGTGTTCGTTAAACTCAATTCTTTTCACCATTAAGTCAATTCCTAAATACATGTTTGTTTTCTTGGTTTCTTTGGATTTTTGTTTAAAATAACAAACTTGGTGCTTTTCGATACAAAAGCATAAAAATATCCATTTTTTAAAAGCCACCATTTTTCATACTATTTTTCTATGGGTTACATAAATACATTATTGATGTTCAATTACACACATATATATTTAGTTATTCAAATTCAAAATATATAATTGTTTATTAAAAATGATGTTTTTAACTACTTTAATTTATTTTTATCTTTATATGGAAAGGTGACAACAATAGAATAGTCTACGATAGTTCTACTTCCTTAGTTTGTGCAACAAATTTGCCAAGATCAAGATACAGTCGTTATCCTAGCCCACTATGGAAGATTTTTCTTCTTTTGTTTGTTGAAACATACCAACAAAGATGGATGTACAATTAATATTTCAATTCTTGTAACTATGGCAGAAATGAATATAGATATGTAGATATTGTAGAGGAAACATGGAAAACATGGGAGCATGATCAACCCTAAAGGGGGCGATGATCCGAGTTGCGATGTTTGTAATTTGATTAGTTGAATAATAAGATTATCATGTATTTCTCTCTGGATGTTTCCCCTTAAGAGGTTTTACCACGTAAATCTGTGTTGAGTGTGATTGTTGCGTTGTTTTGTTTAAATAATATCTCTACAGGTTCAACGACCCAACATATCTAACTGAGCTAGAATAGACCCAAAGAATCTTTCGTAAGTCATTTTCTAGTGTGCCTCCAAATCTTGTAGGCCGAGGATTTCCTTTTGTGGCCCCATCAACATTTATTTTAATGAACTATTTCATAGGAGGTGACCAAATTTTGGGGTTAGAGATTAGAGAAATCTCATAAAAATAAGAAGAAGGATAATTATATGGATTTAGAGCTCAAGTTGGAGGAGGGGAAATTCATTTTCATTCGCATTATAGTCTTTTGAAGACCATTACGAAGCCTAAATAGTTTTACAATAATTTTTTGAATGTGATGCCATATCTACTCCTCATTTTCAAAGATTTTTTGAAGATTCTTTTATTGCATTCTTTCCACGTCTCTCAGAAGTGGACCACTCGAAAAAGCTTATGTATTAGATATTTAAAGTGTCATTTTGAAAAGAATATCATCTCCATGATCCAAATGGTGTTCCTTCTACACTCAAATTAGAAAAGGATTTTAGCCCCATTCTACAAGAGGAAGTGAAGGGGTAGTGGTTGAGGAGATACTTCTAAATTCCCTCAAATATGTACAAGAGGTAACATTGGAACGACCCTTTTAATCCTCTACAAATGACTTATCCTAAGTAACAATTTTCCTCCTTATTACTATATTATAAAGACATGCAAGTAGCCAATAACTTATAATACAAAACATAAACACAAGAAAAGTCAAGTCAAATACTAAAGGATAAAATAATCATCAATATTACCAATTTTTTTATTGTTTTTAAACTCTTCTTTATCATGCTCAAATATTTACCCGTCTTTGTATTTTAATTTATTTTCTCTTTTCCATTTAAAATATAAAGTCATCCATAAAATATAAATCTTTTAACAAACTAAATGATTTTATCTACAAATAAACATTTAACAAACTATATGATTTCATCGCTTAAAAAATTTGTTAACATTAATAAGTTGCATTTTACTATTCATTTTAGATCAATTGGATTGTACTATCCTCTTATATACCTTAATTTATTATGTTTCGAAAATAATACATGTTTTTACTATTCATTTTGGTTTTGGATCAATTGGATCCTACTATCCTCCTATATGCCTTTATCTACTATGCTTCGAAAATGATATATGTTTGAAATGAAAACAACTATCACTCACTTATGAAATATGCATAACTCATTATACACATTTACAACCAACTCCAAGATAATATTTTCTTATTTGAAATTTATGTTTTAATGAACCCTAATTATCAATATTAAAAAAATAATAAATGTTTTAATGAACAACCCTAATTACTAATATTAAGAAAATAGTAAATGCAAGGATACTATCCAAGTCAATCAATTGACTATATATATTCTTTATGGATAAAGACGGTTCATTAATTTGGTATTCATGATATTGGCATTCATGAGATGATGTATATTGGGAAGCTCTTTTAGAGCACACTGGCCGGAATTTTGAATCGACGGGCCTTTCTTAAATCTGATATACTAATTAAACTCTTAATCTTATAATTTTAATAAAAACGAAAAAATTAAAAGAAAAAAAACATTTTAATGGATATAGATAAAAGTAATATATTAAAATTATTATAATGATACAAATTATTATAATAACGATAACAATGAATAAGCCAATATCAATATCTTTTTGGTTGACATTATTATGTTATAGTAAAAATTGAAAGCTCTCAATAAAAAATAAGATTAATTTTGCGAAAATTCTGGTCAGAATTATATTATACAGAGAATAAGGCATTTGATCGATCCAAATTTTTTAAAGCAAACTAGGTTTCTTATTTATAGGAATATACAACTCGTGTCATGGAGTCAAAGATTCTAAGGAAGGGGATTTCAAACTGTAGTGTAAAAATTGTACACTCGACAGGGTATTAAAATAAAAATAATTCTTTCAAGATTTTTTAAAATTTGAGAAAGGCATTAAATAATTTTTTATATAAATGCTTGTTTAACAAGCGAATCAATTCATATTATTGACTGAAATCTAATGGCATGCACTAATTACCTGGTCAAAGAATTGAAAGTCAGAAGAAATTGGTAAGAAGTATAGCTAGCGGTAACTGTATTTGTATCCTCGTTCATTTTTTAAAATCAACTTAAAAAATGCTTGCCTTCCATATTGACTCCAGTTTTTGGACAAAGTTTCAATTCAGAAATGAATTCTAACATGGTTTTAGTAATGAAATTAATAGATAGCTTGCTACCTTTGAAAAAATGTGGATGAAGGGTGGCGTAAGGACCAACATGAGCGCTTACACGGTTACCTCCTCTCATGAGCTGTATCCTTACTGTATCCTTACTCTAGTACGATGGAAGAGAAGATGCACAGGCAGAAGCAGGAGACTGAAGGAAATCGCATTAATGCATTTGCTCAAGACGGGGTCAGGTGGGGCAGCCCAATGCAGACCAAAATGATACCTCTGGCGAGCGAACGAAGTGCCGCAGAAGAAGAAGTTGACTGATAATCATTTCCCGCAGTTGATCCGTCATCTTCTGTTCCCTCAGAGGGAGCCACGGAAATTGGCCGCCATGTCCAGTTTCTTAATTCGATCAAACGCCGCCCCTACAAACTACAAGCTGTCGTTGCTATCAAAACAAGATCAGCAATATCTGCAGATTGTGGGAAGGCCAGCTGAGCGTCACATCTGAAACTGCTCATCGCGTCATATAATCCTAAAGCAAAAGCCAAGCCGCTGCGCAGTGTTGTACTTCCCTAGAGTTTTATAACCCAGTTGCATCCCTGTTTTGGTTGTCCATTATTGAACTCGGACGAGTTGCACATAGAGGCGGTCTTTCATTGGATTGGAACATCAATATCACAGAAGGAATCTGATTAAATAACGGGTGAAGCAAGAGCCCATTCGTTCGAAATAATACATCCTACCATTAAAATTTAGTATATAAATGCCGTTTAAAAGTTGGTATAGTGGGGGGACAATGCGTGGGGATTAGTCATTAGCAGATCGGATAAAAAGAACTGAGTGCCTAGCTGGCAAGCCCAAGCCGGGGTCAGGACAAAAAGCAAAATGAAAGACAAAAGCGTCCAGTTGATGATGTCCTCCTTGGCCGGCAACTCTTTATCACTCACCCAAAAAGTACAAAAAAATATGTATATTTATCCAAAATATGGACAGTTGTACAATCATATTTTAGTTTTTTTCCGATTGAGAATGAGGATCTACCTAACTCACAACATTCAACCTGGCCCTACTATTGTTATGGAGTCATGGTCGGAGAGTCACTTTTGACCAATTTAAGTGCTCGAATCCTTCAAAGATATGCAAAGGGTAGAAGCCTTTGATTGATGTCTTTCTTGAACAAGCAAGTGATGTAAGTGCTTATCCAATGCAATATTTATTTTTATTCATTAATTTGTTGAGTGAAAACATATTGTATATTCATATAATTCAGCAAAGGAACATTATATATGTCAGCCAAGCAAGTGTAGAATTATATAGTAGGGTTTGTTGAAATGTTGGTTGAAATTGAATAATACGATTTATGAGTTTTTCCAACCAATGGTGTTATAAACACTCTATGAATACTTTAAACAAAGAAAGTTTTCACTCTAGGTGCATTGTTTATATGCTTCCCAAATCTGGTACACTACTAAATGGAGAAGCAACTTTATTTCATCTTCAAAAATGAAGTGGAAAGTTTCATATCCTACAATCCAAAAATGAAGAGGACAATAAGTCCTTATCACACTTGTTGGCTAGTTATTAAGTTAACTCTTAGTCATATCTCCAAAATAAGGGGTAGCCTAGGACCACCTCCAAGTCCTTCACCCAAAATTTCTACAAAGTATCCAATTTGTCTAGCCACTTATTCAATTGCCATTAGCACTAGAAATAAAATCATATGCTTGATCTATGCTTAGTGACGTTGATCTAGGCTCAGTGACGAGGGTTGTATCTCCATCACTATTTACCATTCCATGTCTACATATGCGTTTAGTTGGTGTAGTTCCAAACACTTGGCTTGCACCATTTGTCACAAATCATGTAACAAGGATTTGGTAGCTATAATAGTTATATAATGTGTTTAAATCATTTCCATCATGTTGATTTCCATTATCTTTGTTTTCCATGAAATAGTAACAATAATATATTTATCCTTATTAGTAATTTATGTAGCTATTTACTAAATTACCTACTTAGTTTTCTCACACATATTTAAAACATGCATTAGATGGTCGTGCAAATAATTCCCGTTCACTCAATTGTGGTTTATAGTTTCATCCTAGAAATTTGTATCTATAGAATGAATATATTGATCTTTGACCTCAAGTCCTTTATCTTAGAATGACAAAAAATACACTATGCTTCCATTGATGTAAAGCACTCAATGATGCATAGATTCTCTCTAGACTAAGAAGGTTTTTCATTAAAGGTCAAACCTACCAAGTGAGGTTCATTTTCACGAAACTCTACCCAATGGAGGAAAACTATTGGAAAGATTCCTTCTACGCACCTATGAGTGAATTTTTTTATGATTTGTAAGTATCCTACTCCATTATTATATTATATGATTGTATTGTTGTAGTTAGAAAGTACCATGCTTTGATTGAAGAAAATTGTGAGAATCCTCCTAACACATCATTAGGATTTTCTTCAAATGAGTTGTTGTAGATATTGATCGCAAAACAAGGAGTCGAATTAGTGAATAACTAAAGGGATGCAAATGATGTTAAACCATCATAATTAATTGTTAGATATATCCCATAAGATAATGGACTAAGAAGAATGAATATGAGGTTAGAAGGTTGGATATTGAACAACTTTGTTGAAAATTTTGATTGAGCAATCACAATCAAAAATTTGATTGGTTGGGACTTTTGCTGTAAAATGAAGAAGACTTGGAATTACTTGAGTAAAGGAAAGGCCTTGACTTTTTATGCGGAGTAGAAAAAATTATACCACAACCTTTTCATTGTGGAATCCAGAACTTGTGCAAAATTGTGTTGAGGCCTCAACTAACTCCACGTCCTCACACTTGGGACCCTCCTTCCACCCTTTTTATTGCTTTACACTTTTTGAATCTGATTGATTGATAAGTTCTGAATATTGATGGGTTTCAAGGTTTTCCATATTTTGTAAGTAAGGACTTGCTTCATACGTTCATGAGAGCTTCGGACCCTCATGCATTTCGCTAGGTTATTTAGTGACTTAGGAGTTAGTTACGATCAACTTGGTATAAAGTGTTTTCTTTAGTAGGCCTTTGTACTTTTATAATTTGATGGTCATGATCTGCTCTAGACATAGAGTGATTTGATGATTTGATGGTCATGATCTTAACCTAAATCTTAATGACTATTGATCCATATAGATTAGCACTTGATTAATCCATGATTTATGTTTAAAGAGAATGAAGGATCATTTGATCAATGATCAATTGTAAGAAACTCATACATAAAATATTTTTCATTTATCATTAATATATTGCATAGTTGCAGGTTGTTTCCCTCTCCAAGGGATTTAACTATGTCAAACATCAGCGTGTTGACATATGATTTGTTTGTGTGAGTGGTTTCTTAAGGTGTCCGACCTTCTAAAGATATCTTGTTTTAGTCTAACATGATATCAAAATATGGCAAGATATCCTTGATTTTTCAATATGTCAAATGACAACAATCAAGAATACTTCGTGCGTTAAATATTAGAAAACAACCATCCTTGTGATTCCTTTTAATATAAGTCATAAAATTAGGGGAACTATAGGATCACAACATATTACAACTCACTTATCCTCATCATGTCTATGTAATATTAAGAGAGAAACCTTTAACATAAATTTTACCACATGGCATAGTTTCTTGATCCTAGATTGTACTTGACACAAGAAATATTTTTTCCATGTCAATATAGAGAACACTTGATATTTTCCTTATACACCACACCTTAAACTATTTTATAATACTAACTAAGATGATTTTATTTTTGTTTGACCTATCTTAAAATATTAATTAAGATGATTTTATTTATGTTTAACCAATTTATTGATTATAATAGTCTAATGAAAATTAAGAAAAAAATCCATTCTATTACTAAATGCTTTCATATTTGTATTGGTGTAACACACATGAGAATTAATGGTTGTTACAAATGGTATCAAATCCCTTAATTTGAAAACTGGAACCTTAAGGGCCATAATAATGCTATCAAAATCGAACATTATTTTATTTGAACATTATAGAAACACCAATCCTAGGCTATGTATCCTCTAAAAATAGAAAGATAAATCTAAATATGAACAAAAATGGATAAGTATTAAAATATTAGCTTATTATAAAGGAAAGTTTGACGATATGAAAAATTGTAGAGTACAATATAGAAATGGAATTGAGTTCATTGTTAATTGAGAGAGAGAGAGAGAGAGAGAGAGAGAGAGAGAGAGAGAGAGAGGGGAACCAAAATAGTACAAATCCCAACAATTAACCTCTCTATAGTGGCCATGGTCATGATGACCTACAATCGACCTAGCCATCATGGCCATGGCTGACCCTAAGGGGCCTTGCCATGGAGGCTCAACCAACTTGATGCTCTTGGCCATCATTTTGGTGGCCCACAATTGTCCAAGCTAGCCAAAACCGAGTGTATACCATTACTTTTAGGTGCAAGTCATCATGGTATGCAACCATGACCATAAAGGAGGGGGATCGATCCCTAAGGATCAACCCCTCCAAAAAAATATTAAACATTTTCCTATTAAGAAAATGGGAAATGGGATAAGAGAATTTTTATTTTGTCCTAAGTTGATTTGGATCTAGACACTAGGATTCAAATCTGTAGATCACCTAAGAAAAATAAAAACAAAATGAGGGAGATATCATTGAAACTTTGAATGTAATCACCTTTAAAACAAAGAGGAAACCACCACCATAAACCTCAGGATGAATGAAGTAAGGATAACTATGGCCATAGATTGAATCTATAAACCCTAAAAGCTCGTGAAACAA
>LPNX010124215.1:25787-28287 GCA_001517045.1 Pseudotsuga menziesii | reverse complement strand
CAATCCTGCCACATTCTCGATGACTGAAGTTACACCGGATTTGTTCTAAACCGAAGTTCAAGGATCATACAATCCTGCCACATTCTCGATGACCGAAGTTACATCAGATCCGTTCTGAACCGAAGTTCAAGGATGATACAATCCTGCCACATTCTCAATGACCGAAGTTACACCAGATCCATTCTGAACTGAAGTTCAAGGATGGTATAATCCTGCCACATTCTCGATGACCGAAGTTACATCGCATGCGTTCTGAACTGAAGTTCAAGGATGATACAATCCTGCCACATTCTCGATGACCAAAGTTACACCGGATCCATTCTGAACCAAAGTTCAAGGATGATACAATCCTACCACATTCTCGATGACCAAAGTTACACCGGATCCATTCTAAACCGAAGTTCAAGGATGATACAATCCTACCACATTCTCAATGACTGAAGTCACCGGATCACTTTTGGACATATGTCCCAGGATGATACAATCCCTCTTCATTCTCGAAGACCGAGGTCTCTAGATCACTTTAGGGAAAGTGCCCAGGGATTATACAATCCCACTTCATTCTCGAAGACTAAGGTCTCCAGATCACTTTAGGGCAAGTGCCCAAGGATGTTACAATCCCATTGCAACTTCATTACTCCCCCTTTCATGGAAGGTCTTTCCAAACCACACCAAGCTTGTCCCAAAAGTGTTCAAACTTTACCCAAGACAGAGGCTTTGTCAGCGCATCATCATCTAAACCATATTCATCTACATCTTCAGTATGTGAATACTAAACTATCACCATATGTATCTCCAGTATGTGAATACTGAAAGTATCATCATCTATATCTTTAGTATAGAAATATGGAGTCACCATCATCTGCATCTACAGTATGTAAATACTGAAACATCATCTATATCTTCAGTATGGGAATACTGAAACATCATCATCTGCATCTTTATCTTGTCACGGGGGCGTCACCTAGGGACCAATATGATATCACGTCCGTTCATATTGGGGGGGTTAAAATTAAAAAATTAAAAGTTAATATATTGGTGGTATATTAGGGGTAAAAAGGGTTTTTTTTTACTATATAAATATCCAATATGTTGAGGGATATTTTATTCCACAATCCTGCCTGCGCCCTTCACCAGTCCTCGAAGCCCTGCGTATGCTGCATAGGTTTTCCTGTGGTTTTCTGCCCGCTCCCTTCACCACAGCTCCAAGCCTGCCTGCACCCCTGCGTATACTGCATAGGTTTTCCTGTGGTTTTCTGCCCGCTCCCTTCACCACAGCTCCAAGCCTGCGTGCACCATTCACCACAAAAACATCAGAATGAAACCCGCTTCTTATTATGTTTTCATGGATCTCCATGCCCTGTTCCAGAGCCATCGAGCTGGTAGATGCTGGAAGAATGCTAACAAAGGTAAACAGATTGGGCTCTATTCTTGTTTACTGCATTTGGTAAAACAACCTTAATGCTTCTACGGTGATTCTGTGATTGGTATATGCTGCAATCATGACGTTCCATGAGAAATCATATCGTTCAGGAATTCTGTCGAATACTTCGCAAGCGTCTGCCAGGTTCCCGCACCTGACATACATCATAACGAATGCGTTGTGTAAAAAGGTGTCTGTGACACATGCCCTTTCCATGATGTGGGCATGGATAAGTTTTCCTTCTAGTGAGGTGTTTTTCTTTGTGCAGGACTGTAGGAGATAAGCATATGTAGAAATCTCTAAGGGGGTACTCGTTAGTTGCAGAGCGTGGACTGCATCTTTCAGTTGGCCCTGCTCGCGAGGTTTTTGATGGCGTGGTTGGAAGTATCGTTGGGATGGGCCTGCTTATGCTGCATAGGGTTTTCAGTGTTATAACAATGCAATCAATGCTTCTTAATAAGTCTTTGCAATCAATGCCTCACAGTAAGTCTGTGGCTGAATCTGCCTATAATCTTCTTGCTTTTCCTAATGATATTTTTTCATTTTTTTTCAATCTGCCAATGTTTTGGGATCGTTTTCAATTGAATCATAATCATACTGGTAATGAGGTAGATAACGTTGCCGGTTTTTTAATAAGTTATTGTGGGTATCCTCTACATTGGCCAGGTTTTGATGGTTTGATTGAATATTGAAGACTGCAGTTGTGAATCAAACTATGCGGTTAAGTATTTATTGTGGAGATATTAGGATTTCTGACTGAGCAGAAAAGATTGCAAAGAGGTTTTATTGTACAAGTGTTGAATTGGGGCTTTCTAGAATTGGGGTTTGATTCTTTTTTTTTTCTCCCTCGATTCGTTCGTTTAGAAGACAGACCACATACCAGCAAACATTTTTGCGCAGTGTAAAATGGGTTGCACAACAAGAGACAAATCTATAAGAAATAAGAGAAGGCTTCGTTCAATTCCTCCTACTATGCCTGTTAAAATTGAAGAGAACCTATGCGATGATAGAAGAAATGGTGTAGTTGTAGAACCTTGTTTTGTTGCTTCTAAACCTATAATATTGCTAGAAGGTGGT
>LPNX010124215.1:17500-25658 GCA_001517045.1 Pseudotsuga menziesii | reverse complement strand
TCCATGCTTGAGTATTCCCTCACCAGTTTCTCAATGGTAAATACAGTCTCATTGTGTGTTTTTGCAGAGTATGGAGTTCGGTATTCTCATTTGGTCTTATTCTCACTCTGCTGGTTTGGACTTCTGTCAAATTTACCTGCAGTAAAACAGAATTTTGAGTAGTTAAATCTCAAAGTGACTTCTGTCAAATTTACATGCAGTAAAATAGAATTTTGAGTAGTTAAATATCAAAATGCTAGCAGGAAAAAACAGACCTATAAGCATAGTTGTGTGATGAGATTCAAATGGTATAACCAATGAATTTACAGATTACTATGGAACTTTCTAGAGCAGGGAATAATGTATAGCCATAACTCAGAGAAGCATGGTGCTCCACGATGAGTTATGTTCGAATTTCGAAGCTGTAATGAAAACCTCTAATGCCGTTTTAGTTTGTTTTAATATGGAGATGGTAGGCAGAGTTTCACAACTGAATTCAGGAATGCAAATCCCATTGATTGGCCTTGGTACTGCTACCCTGCCTCATAACAAGGACGAGTTAAGAAAAGCTGTTGTTACTGCTCTCAAGGTACGTTTTCGTTATATGTTTTCCATACATTTCACAATGATTGAAAGTAAGTTGATTCCTGGAGAAGGAAACTTTATATTTCTTTCGATAATGCCTTGTTTGGGTTCACAGGTAGGTTATCGGCACTTTGACACTGCAAGTATTTATGGCACGGAAGCAGCTTTAGGAGAAGCTTTGAATGGGGCTTTTAAGAGTAGAGTTGTAATGCGGGATGAAGTTTTTGTTAGCAGTAAACTCTACCCTGGCGATCATGAGGATACTGTTTCTGCATTGAAGACAAGTTTAAAGTAGGTATTTTTTCAAATCCAAAGCTAAAACAGGCCCATCTAAACCTGGGTATGATATACACCCAAGTTCTATTGGTAATGCTAATAATCTAATAAACTAAAATAAATAGGAAAAGATAATCTTAATTCCAAATCTTTGAAGCCACATGAGGTTTGCACCTGTTTTTTCGATTCCTTTCATTGCTTAATAGCGATGGGTTAAGTGGATCTATGTCAGGTTAAATGGAAGCACCGTGAGGTCCTGTTTTCTCTATCCCTTTCACTGCTGAATAGAGCTGGATGAAGTGGATCTATGTTAGGTCAAATTCAAAGCATCGTTACATAAAATAAAGAGTCGACAAAATACCTTGTGAAGCTTTTTGTAGCTTTATATTGCAGATCCAAGTTTTAATGCGTCTATGCATTTATACACTGTAATGAATCCATCTTAGCATACACTGTAATGAATCCATCTTAACTCTGCATCTATTCACGGGTAGTCAATGTATTTAAAAAGTCTTTCAAGACACAGACATGGAAGTTTACACTTTGGTCTTTGACATTTTTTTTATCTCTCTATGCATCATAGCTCTAATATTATATATAAATGTTTTTTTGTATCTTCTAGATTTAGTGGGCGATTACACACCCACACTTATTCACAAGAAAAGTTGACAAATTACTTCCACCCCACCTTTAACCTGGTTGTAGAAAGCACCTTGCTTCTCCTGATGCAATAAAGCTTTTCAATGCTGCCTCATAAATTGATCCCACCCTGGTATACTTGCTTGACAGGAAGTTGCAGCTTCAATATTTGGACTTGTATCTTATCCACTGGCCTGTAAATTTGAGAAAGGGATCTTCCCATCCAATTCCTAAAGAGGAAGACATTTTTCCATTAGATATCAAGTCTATATGGAGGGGATTAGAGAAATGCGTGGATTTGGGTCTTACTAAGTCTATTGGTATAAGCAATTTTTCATGCAAGAAGACGAAAGATTTGTTCAACTATGCCAACATTCCTCCGGCTGTCAATCAGGTAATGTTTCTACTCTTTATGGATATTGATGTAAACGAAACCCATTTATATGATATCCATTCAGACCAAATTGGTCTATACACCTTTGCAATATTCATGATATTAGTAAACAACTTAGATCCCTCTGTACTCTACAAGCTCCATAGTTTGTTAACGAACTTATTGTTAAGCTACAGTTTGCAGGCAAACTAGCCCATGAAGGGCTACACTAAGCATATACCTCCAGGGGATTGGAATCATGTTAGGCAGCTTGAAATGCCACCAACCTCACCATTGAACTATAACCCCATTGGCAACAAGCAGAATAGATTTTAAAAATATTTCATCCACTACAGACAAAAGCTTCACTTTCCAAACTTCAACAAAGATAACATAGACATTGAATGTGATATACAATAAAGTGCACTATTTGGGGCATCCAAAACATCGAATAGTCATGGATTGATGCAGCAAATGTGGGGTTGAAATCCTACTCTTGATGTGTAGGAAAGGTCTACAGAGTTCACCAAATTCAAGTTGGTGTTTCAGACACGTAAACTACTTATTGGGAAGCCCTTACCAAGGGTCTGCTCAGCCCATCAAACTTAAGTTGTATGAAGTTGAAGGCACATTTTATTTTGCTACACTTTTTCTCTGTAGTGCATTGATAAATAGGAATTGTTTTCTATGCTAGGTTGAGATGCATCCCCTATGGCAACAGAAAAAGCTAAGAGATTATTGCAGCAAGGTCAACATTCATGTTAGTGCACATTGTCCTTTAGGATCATTTAGTACGTACTATGGGAGCAATGCTGCTATGGAAAATACTGTCATTAAAGAGATTGCCAAAAGTCATGGAAAGACCGTGGCTCAGGTACGAGTTTCAACCTTTTGGCGTTGCTCGGCCTTTCTTTGAAAAGATTACCCAATCTAGTAACTAAAAGAATGAAACAAAAGTTGAATTACCATCCATTTTTCACATCTTTAATAATTTGTACAGGAATTTGAGAACGATGTCATGTCAATTTTATTTGGATAGTTGACAGCGTGTTGCTTGTATTAATAATTTAATGGTCATAGGGAATATGTTTCTCCCTAACTATGTATGAAGCAAGCTGGTAGATTTCCCTTTCCCGAGATCAAAAGTGAAGATTATTTTGCTTTTGATATAACAGTTTCCAAAAGTTGTTTTGTCAGGTTTTGTTGAGGTGGGGATTGGAACAAGGAGTCAGCGTGATGCCTAAAAGCTACAACGAGGGAAGAATAGCTGAAAATTATCAGATTTTTCATTGGTCATTAACTAGAGATGATCATGAGAAGATTAGCAAGCTT
Source organism: Pseudotsuga menziesii (assembly GCA_001517045.1). Lineage (NCBI taxonomy): Eukaryota > Viridiplantae > Streptophyta > Pinopsida > Pinales > Pinaceae > Pseudotsuga > Pseudotsuga menziesii. The sequence goes on along the minus strand of LPNX010124215.1, from coordinate 22,474 downwards.
GAGCAAACGAAGATTATAAGGAGAGAGGGACTTATTAACTCAACCACCAGCCCTTACAGAACTCTTGAAGACTTGTGGGATGGAGAAATATAACAAACTCTTGAATGTAAAGAAGGCATATTTATATTTTTCAATTGGGCTGCAAATCTCTCATACCCTAATGTTTCTAACATATATTGCTTCTGAATGGTAGGCAGAGGGTACATACTATAAGGAGACGGTTGTTCAAAATTCAAATTTGTGGACACGTGTCCCACGAAAGAAACTATAGATTCAAACTAAGAACTTTTGCTTGCCCTTTCATAGAGACTTGCCTCTTGCATTTATTTTTGTAGGAAGAGCCACTTTTTGAAGTTGTATGATGATATTTCTATGGATCTGTATGCAGTCCATAGCTTGTTCAAATACCTAGATTTTGTTTCAAATAGGGTTGTGATAGTCTAGGAACAGGGTTATCACAATATTGCATTCCATATATGAGTAAATCTCTTTGAATTTTTGTTTGTACTCGTAAAATTGATTGAATAAAGTATTTTTGTATATACTTGTCAAATTAAAAGTATCAAGAGCTCAACCACCCTTCCATGCTTGAGCATTCCCTCACCAGTTTCTTAATGGTAAATACAGTCTCATTGTGTGTTTTTGCAGAGTATGGAGTTCGGTATTCTCATTTGGTCTTATTCTCCCTCTGCTGGTTTGGACTTCTGTCAAATTTACCTGCAGTAAAACAGAATTTTGAGTAGTTAAATCTCAAAGTGACTTCTGTCAAATTTACATGCAGTAAAACAGAATTTTGAGTAGTTAAATCTCAAAATGCTAGCAGGAAAAAATAGAACTATAAGCATAGTTGTGTGATGAGATTCAAATGGTATAACCAATGAATTTACAGATTACTATGGAACTTTCTGCCCTTGATATTCCTATTTTGAGGCACTAGTGTGAAGATATTAGAGATATGCTTCATCATGTCCCTTCGGTGATTTTCAAGCACATATACCGGGAGCACAACTCGCTGGCAGATGGTCTCTCTAAATCAGCTCTGAATTTGGATATGGGATACGGAAAATTCACTGAAACATTGGATGGTTTGGTAATAGCACAGGATCTTTTTGTGCTCTTTTAGATGCTGTTTGCCTTGATATATCAGCATTTATTGTATTTTCTCTTTTTGTCATGATTGAGAATTTCTGTCAGCTAGCTCTGCTTAGGAATATTTGCTTGAGATCACCTCCGGTTCACTCTATTTTCTGACCTGATTTATCAGGGATGATGACAAAAGTATGCAATGATCAGACTTTCTTTGTTTCTCAGTTTTAGGTTGGATATGGTTGGCATGATCATAGTATATTGCTGGTTGTTTAATATTTGTATTCTGCTATTAATTCAAAATTATGTAAACGATGTCTTTTGATTCTATGAATAACAAAGGCTGGTATTTTTTCCTCTGAAAGAAAAAAAAATGTAGATGATTGGGTTTGCCTGATCCCCAAATGTAGACCATCAAGTTGGGAACTATTCATTTTACTTGTTCAAGTTTTTTTATTAGCCATCATGGTAGATTAGCACCAACCATTGCCTTGACATGATAGTGATAATTTATTGACTCTGAATCTAAACATTGTGTAGTTTGAGAAGCTAGAGTATGATAATGATTGGAGTGCAGGACAATAACACTTCGATATTGAGGAGCCAAAATGAGTGATGCAATCATGCTTGACATGAAAAAATGTGGTAAGCAGAAGCCTTTCATATCAAGAACTAAGTTCAGGGTTTCAGTTATACATTATTAAAATTTAATATTGATGGAACACATATCAGGAATTGGCTTTGTGTTTAACAATTGTTCTATGAACATTCAAATCAAACACCTTAACTCAAAAAACCTTTAGATTTTTCTTTGCCAAATTTATGTTTTTTAAAGAACACTTCATGGGACTCCACTCTCTTCCACAGAATATCTGAATGGAAGATGTTGTCAACCATGTGGCTGGTAACCTGAGGAATTAGATTGGATTTGGACCTGTGACCTAGGCCCTCCTCATTGGCAACATGCCTTTGACAGATTTTTCAGCCGAAAGAGCTAACCCCCATGTGGCTGGTAACCTGAGGAATTAGATTGGATTTGGACCTGTGACCTAGGCCCTCCTCATTGGCAACATGCCTTTGACAGATTGTTCATCCGAAAGAGCTAACCCTCGGGTTACTCCTAGAATATTGAGACATACATGATTATTTTCTATATGTTTTTGTTGTCGTCTTATATATGTTCCCAACAACATTCGCTTTATTGTAGTAATTTCACAATCTATACAAACATCAAGGTGTGTCTCCAGTAATCTGGCCCTTTCTTGTGTTTAGTTTTTTTTTTCCTTAGGTAGAAATATAAAGGGGTATAAAAAATGTAAATGAAAAAATGGATACATGCAATATATAGGGAAAATAGTGGTTTTTTAAGATTGGCAAGGCATATTGGGAGGGGGTTAAAAAAAATGATTTTGGGAGGTATTTTCCAATATTTTTTGAAAATAGGGGTATTATTTCATATGCTACGAACGAACATGCTATGGCATGGTTTCACTAAGTGAAGACCCCGTGTATCTTGTATGTAGAAATATCAAATTTCTATGTGTTACGACGGAACACAAGGTTCTCTGTTATCACAACTCTCGTTATCACATAGAATAAATGTAGTATCCATCTTCAGGTCAAGGAGACTTGATATCAGCTTTCGAAGCCATATGGCTTCACAACTTAGCAGAGCAATCTGCTAGGTATTGTCATTCTAAGAGAAACACTGGACTGTTTCCTGCTAAACCATGAACTCATAGCAGACCCCAAACAAAAGCATCTACCTGATGTGCTTTTCCTGTCTGAGATACTTCCAGCCCAATCTGCATCTGTATAGCCATACAATCTATAGTCATGGCTACCATCATAGTATAGACCAAGGTCTATAGTCCCTTTCAGATATCTCATCACATGTTTTGTAGCTACTAGGTGAACCCATCTTTGAACAAGATATTGACTTAAGGTGTTCACATCAAAACAAATGTCTAGTCTGGTATTTGTTAAGTACAGCAATGACCCAATGATCTGTCTGTAATGAGTCGCATCCACTAACTCTGATGAGTCATCAGCTAACAGCTTCAGGTTGGAGTCCATGGGTGTGGCCATGGCTTTACATTCCAACATATTGAATCTCTTCAATATCTCTATCGCATACTTTCCTTGGTTGAGAAAGATTCCTTCTGAACTTTGTCATACTTCCAGACCTAGGAAATAGTGCATTAACCCAAGGTCTTTCATCTCAAATTATTCTGCTAGTTTCTTCTTGCTTTCCATGATCTGTTTCTCATTCCCTGTCAAGAATAAGTCATCCACATATAAGAACAGGATGACAGGTTCATCTTCTACAACCTTGAGATAAAGGTTAGGATCATCTTTACTCTTGGTAAAGCCCATAATTGACAGGAAACTGTCTATCCTTCCATACCAAGTTCTGGGAGCTTGCTTCATGCCATAAAGGGCTTCTTTAACTTACATATATGAGTCCATTTGTCTTCAACTTCAAATCCTTTTGATGTAAAACTCTTCCGCAATCATACCATTAAGGAAGGATTGTCTTTACTTCATCATGGGAGAAACTACCATCATAGTTCTGAAGGAAGTGTACCTTGGTTCCTGGAGTAAGTGTCTCTTCAGAATTAATTCCCTCTTACTTATAGAAACCTCTAGCCACAAGTCTTTCCTTACTTCTATCAGCGACATATTTTATCTTGCAAATCCATTTGTAAGATACCACATTCTTGCTTTCTGGTTTGAGTACTATATCCCAAACATCATTCTAGTAGTCTTTCATCATAACATCTTTCATGAGTTCGTCTTGTCAGATCATCAACATATCCTAGTCTTCTGCATTCAACTTTGAAGGTTGTAACCCACTTTACTCTTGGTAAAGTATCGATCGATCAGGAAGCTGTCCATCATGTTGTACTGTGTCGAGCTCAAATATATTCTGTAGTCACTCCCCCTGAAGTGGAGTATTATCTTCCTTCTTCATTCTGTACAGGTGGTTCTATGCTTGATATATACTAGTCAATAGAGTATGTCATGTCATAGTCTATTCTTTCTAAGGCAAATCATGAACCTTGCTTTGTACACTTGTTCTTGTAGATCCATATGGAGGATACTACATACTTTCCTTAATGTCTCGAAATCATATCATATACATCATTCCTCATGATCAACTATCATTCTTTGATCATAGCTTCTTTCATAGCATTATTTTCTTCATGTTGAGTTATCTCTCATACCCATGGTGGTCTTCATCCTTCGAGGTGGATCTACCTCTCTCTGAAGGTGTCTTTGACCCTGGGAGCTTCAAATTCATGTTTATTGAATTGTCATCACTTGCTCTTCGGAACAAGTCTCATCCTTCTTTTGTTGTAGGAGGTTGTACAGGACCTTTCCTACAATTCAAATGCACCAATTGCATGGTTAGAACTATTTCATATGCATAACAAAAAATTCTTATGCACCATGTAACTATTTAGGAAATACAACATTCATCCATATCTCACAGAAACTTTCTAGATTCCTTCCATCTCTACCATGATATCATTGAGATTGTGCACTAATCCAATATGTCAGCAAAGAGGTTTGATAAGTAGAAATGGAGAGTTGTATATCACCATGAGCTACTTACCCATCACATGCATATTAGTAGTATACTATCATTAATGCAAACAATCCATCATGCATAACACATCAATTGAATATAATCAAATGTATAACAAAACAATATCATGAAATGACAATTATATACTTATCTTTTATTTGTTTCATGGGAAGACTCCATCTTGATCATTCTGCTTTATCATCTTCTTCATTCATGAAATCATCATTTCTTATCCAAATGATAATATGAATCAGAGGTTCTTCAAGAATTGAGTTCTTCATATTCCTCATCGCTTG
>LPNX010124215.1:0-10000 GCA_001517045.1 Pseudotsuga menziesii | reverse complement strand
CTCCAAAGAATATACAAGTTGATGAAGGACTACTCAATTCCATTGAAGGTACGCTATCTAAACGTAGTATTGCTTATCAAACTCAACAAATACTAAATCAATATTTTGAGGAGAAATGTGATGGAGATAAATGTAGATTATTTTTATCATTGTTAAAATCTAGGGGCATGAATATTGTTAGGAAATCGTTAGGGATAAAGATGATAAAGCCATCTGGACCAAGTTCTCATATAGTTAAAAGCTTAGTAGATGCCTTCGGCAAAATTGGTAAGAACACACGGTCAAAGGACGGCAATGCAGCTCGTCGTGTGTTGTCACAAGCAATTGTAAATAAGAACACCAGAGTCCTTCATTTTCTCAAGCCTACATCTAAACTAGTTAATTTGAATGTAAAAACCCTTCGTAAGTATTCTATTAGAAGAGAACATCTCGACACAACCACCCAGACAGATTTTTGGGCCTTTATTGGTCGGTTGCCACATCGTGACATGAAGCTAGTTGATGTAGTAAAGGGACTAGTGCATAGTTTTTGGCATGATCACACAAGGCCTTCTTCAAACCGGAAGGATGTACTAAAACTGAGAAGGGGTTCAAAGGACCGTGAACCACATATTAAGCAACTTCTTGATATAACACAGACAGAACTATACGAGAAATTTAGGAATGAACATCGACAATTGAATTTGGGGCAAAGATCTTTTGAATTGTTCAAATACTCAGCCTTCATTCTTTAGATTTCATTTTTTATTCCAAAAATCAATTCAAACTTTTTGCACTATTCTATCATGATGGCATTTGATTTTTATTATGGACAAAATTATATATATACCATAAATACTATGGTTCATTGATGCCATGATGTCTTGTATCCTTTATGTAAAATATCTTGCAATGGTTGTAGTTGCACAATGAAAAGATTTAACATCAAAAACAATATTAGACTATTGATACATATTATATATATTTCATATGAAAATGCATTGCGCATAGTCCTTAGTTTAATTATGGTCATTATTCATGTTTGTATATTGAAAATATTAATGTGTTTCAATCAAGTAAACACTTTTACACCATACATTTGAAATCCCAATTGGCATTTGTGTTCGCAAGTATATGATACCTAGTACGTTGTTATGATGCAAGTGCAAAGTAACATCAAAATGTGATATACCTTGGGTATTTATTAGTTGGTTTCAATGCAATACATTGTATTATGGTTTAAATTTGGTGATTTACATCCCATATTGCCTCCTAACAAAGCTTTTTCCTATAGACACATGCCATATGATTGGAATGTTTTCTGGATTTTCAAGAATGGGAGTGAATGTCATGCAATATTGAATTATAATGATGGAAACATAATTGGGATTTAATGGACACATTTAATATTACATGAACCTAATTTATTTGATGTGATCCATTGATTTGGATCATTTTGGTTTTCTAAAAAGGCTAGAGTTCCATGTAAGCAATTTCTTATTGTAATTAAATACTAAATTATAATATGTAATAATCAGTTCTATGCAATTTTCAAGCATGTCCACATAACACATGCCTAAACACGCTTGCACGACCCACCGGAAGCCCTTTTTTTATGCACGGTTTCCATTCTATGCCCCGGGTAGGGATTCGACAGGTGTCCCTGAAAGCCTGTAGGAGGTGGGATTCAACATGCCACAGAATCATGACCGTTGCTCAGATCGATGAACCGTCGGCTCCATTGGATTTATGACATTGGTATAGTGCTAGGGTGGCCCTCTAATCTGCTTCCATGGAGAAGAGACCATTATTTTGGTCAATTTTGGAAACTAGGGTTTTGCTCAGTAAGTGAATGTGAAATTTTTGCACATGGGGGTCAAATTCGCATATTGCTCGACCGTGAAGGTCTGGCTAGAGTTCCCACATAACACATGCCTAAACATGCTTGTATGACCCACCGAAATCCCTTTTATATACATGGTTTCCATTCTATGCCCTGGGTAGGGATTCAACAAGCGTCCTTGAAAGCCTGTAGGAGGTGGGATTCAACGTGCCATAGAATCATGACCGTTGCTTGGATCGACGAACCGTCAGCTCCATTGGATTTAGGACACTAGGATAGTGCTACAGTGGCCCTCTAATCCGGTTCCATGGAGAAGAGACCATTATTTTGGTCAATTTTGGAAACTAGGGTTTTGCTCAGTATTTGAATGTGAAATTTTTGCACATGGGGGTCAAATTCGCATATTGCTTTCCCATGAAGGTGTGGCTAGCATTTCCACATAGAACATGCCTAAACACGCTTGCGCAACCCACCGGAATCCATTTTTGATACATGGTTTCCATTCTATGCCCCAGGTAGGGATTCAACAGGTGTCCTTGAAAGCCTGTAGGAGGTGGGATTCAACATGCCGCAGAATCATGACCGTTGCTTGGATCGATGAACCGTCAGATCCGTTGGATTCAAGACATCGGGATAGTGCTAGGGTGGCCCTCTAGTCTACTTTCATGGAGAAGAGACCATTATTTTGGTCAATTTTGGAAACTAGGGTTTTTCTCAGTAAGTGAATGTGAAATTTTTGCACATGGGGGTCAAATTCGCATATTGCTCGACTGTGAAGGTGTGGCTAGCATTCCCACATAAAACATGCCTAAACATGCTTATACGACCCACCGAAAGCCCTTTTTTATACATGGTTTCCATTCTATGCCCTGGGTAGGGATTCAACAGGTGTCCCTGAAAGCCTGTAGGAGGTGGGATTCAACGTGCCATAGATTCATGACCGTTGATTGGATCGATGAACCGCCAGCTCCGTTGGATTCATGACACTAGGATAGTGATAGGGTGGCCCTCTAATCTGGTTCCATGGAGAAGATATCATTATTTTGGTCAATTTTGGAAACTAGGGTTTTGCTCAGTATGTGAATGTGAAATTTTTGCACATGGGGGTCAAATTCACATATTGCTCGACCGTGAAGGTGTGGCTAGCATTCCCACATAACACATGCCTAAAAACATTTTCGCGACCCACCAGAAGCCCATTTTGATACATGGTTTCCATTCTATGCCCCAGGTAGGGATTCAACAGGTGTCCCTAAAAGCCTATAGGAGGTGGGATTCAACATGCCACAGAATCTGACCATTTCTCGGATCAATGAACCATCTACTTCGTTGGATTCAAGACATCGGGATAGTGCTAGGGTGGCCCTCTAATCTGCTTCCATGGAGAAGAGACCATTATTTTGGTCAATTTTGGAAACTAGGGTTTTTCTCAGTAAGTGAATGTGAAAGTTTTGCACATGGGGGTCAAATTCACATATTGCTTGACCATGAAGGTGTGGATAGCGTTCCCACATAACACATGCCTAAACATGCTTGCACGACCCACCGGAAGCCCTTTTTGATACACGGTTTCCATTCTATGCCCCAGGTATGGATTCAATAGGTGTCCCTGAAAGCCTGTAGGTGGTGGGATTTAACATGCCATAGAATCATGACCATTGCTCGGATCAATCAACCATCAGCTCTGTTGGATTTAGGACATCGGGATAGTTCTAGGGTGGCCCTCTAATCTGGTTCCAAGGAGAAGAGACCATTATTTTGGTCAATTTTGGAAACTAGGGTTTTTCTCAGTAAGTGAATGTGAAATTTTTCTACAAATGGGTCGGGTTTGCAAATTCCTTGACCGTGAATGTGTGGCTAGCGTTCCCACATGGAACCTAGCTAAACACACTTGCACGACCCACTGAAAGCCCTTTTTGATGCACGGTTTCCACTCTATGCCTCGGTTAGGGATTCAACGGGTGTCCCTAAAAGCCTGTGGGAGGTGGGATTCAACATTCCATAGATTGATGACTGTTGCTCGGATCGATGAACCATCAGCTCCGTTGGATTTAGTACATCGCAATAGTGCTAGAGTGTCCCTCTACTCTAGGTCCATGGACAAGGGATCATTTTTTTTGTCAATTTTGGAAACTAGGGTTTTGCTCAGTAAGTGAATGTGAAATTTTTGCACATAAAGGTCAGCTTGAAGGCGATTGTAGATCTTCCCCTCATATAAGAGATGTGAGCATTTGTACGATGAAATGCAAGAGGAGACAATGCCATTAAGTCAGTAACCATGTCATGGAACATGTTTATGTTTAGAAACAAGTGGCCATTCTATTACGCCATTATTACAAAATATATATATATCTTCACGCTACGAATGCTTCGAAAATGCCATGTACATTAATCACACATAAATTTCATCTCTTTCAAAGTTTTTACTCGAGTCCATTCATCAAATGCCATGTACATTAAAAAAATGATAAAATAATGTGTAGGACATACATAATGTGCATGATATAGTCATAAACGTTATTTTGAATCAACTTTATAATACTTGAATACCTTTAGGTTTGATGTGTATCCCATGTACTCGTTAGATGAAAGACGTCATGCCAAAAAATAATTTTATTTATGGAGACCACACTGGTGCATCATTTAAGTGTGTCAACTTCGTGCATCCTTTAAACGTTTGTTAGGTTGTTATGTGGGTAAGGTGCTTTTGGATTCCACCATGTTGGATCATTTGCTTAGCTGTGTTGGGTTCTTAAATGAGTATTAGACCTATGTTCCATATTTTTGAATACAATTTGACATTGTTAATATAACATTGTATATGCAATTGGATCATGGTAAAAAAAATTAAAATGTATATTTTTGTCATTACGTAATTTATTGTAATTGTGCATTGTTCTCAAATTTATAACTGATATCTCCATACAATCGTAAAATATGTAAAAAATTGGGAACATTACACATAGAAACATTCTTTGCCACACATGTATAATCACACTTAAAAGACTGAACTATGAATATCTCAAGAGCCTTGATATGAAATATTTTTTATACCATTAAAGTTATAATACAAAAATATAAGGCCTATATCTATGGCCTGTTAATGTACATGTATCAAAAACATATTTCATGTACATGTGCAAACAAAAGTACATCTGTCCTGGACCGCGCCCCTATACTCTAACTCCGGACTGTACATAAAAATACATATTTGTCCTGGACTAACACATCAAAATTCTAACTTTCTCTTATTTTTCCCGGATCCTGATGCTCTTTGGCTTTGTCTACGACCACTGTGCATCTCTGGCGACTGCAAATCAATGACAATATTTGTTGATCAAGTAACTAAACTAGTACTATCCATCAATAAAAAAGTTTGAAAATTTAAATTATGACTCAATTGTAAATAAAACAAAGACTCATTGCATCTATCGGGGGTATAGGTGCCTGTGGTGTCGAGGTTGTAGGTGCCTTTGCTGTACTCGACCTTGCAGCGAGCCTCATTTCCATGCTTCTTTGTGAATAAAAAAAAATATGTCAATTATCTCAAGAATTATCAACATGTACATGAATGAGAAAGTACTAATCAATTATGTAAAAAATGAACATCTCATCGATAAAACTATTTCTAGGGGATGAGGCCGGTGTGCTCCAGTAGTAAGAGGAGCCGTAGGTTTAACATCAACCTCAGTTGTGTGCACTAATGGACCAGGGTGTGGCGACATTCACCAAATGATTAAATAGTTAGACATCATGCATGTCCAGAAATAGTACAAATGAAATGTACAATTACAAATATTCAAGTAGATGTACCTCAGTGTGACTTATCCCTATTGTAGATGCGGCATTGACAGCGGCATCAACAATCCCACTAAGGTATGGCACGGATGAATCTACATATTGATTCTGTAAACATGCAAAAAAAACATTAAGAAAAACCAGTTGTGAAGTGAATACATAGCTAACCAACAACTGCCATTGGAAGTGTGTACATTAGCATGGGATGAGTAGGTTGATCCTCATGCACACCCGCTCTATTCAAGGAAGAGGGACCTCATCTGATGTAAACAACCCCCTTATCTATGTTTGCACTACGGGGAGATCCATACCAAAGAGGCGGTGCAGGGATCTGTGATGACGTCTACATTCATAAAGTGTTACCATAGTTAGACATGGATTTGAGTGGATGGAATAATATGTACTGAAAAAATAATATGGTGTAATATACTTATCCCTTCCTCGGACATATCTCCACCATGGGAGTGACCACTTCCATCAATTTCTTGCCCCTCTTCAGATGCCTCTAACATCTGCAAGTTTAAAAATTATATTTACATTAACAATCTATAAAGGAGTGTACAGTAAGAAATTTAAATAATTTGAACAAGATTCAATCATAACCCATGTACTTACATTCTTCAAGTAGTCGTAAATTCCACCTTGGACTATGTCATTGATATCAATGTCTTCAGCATCATGTTCTAAGTGGGGTTCGTGCAACTTCAAAAATTGTAAATATTAGACATTTTAATAAATTAATCAACAGTAACACATGCATTAACAAAATTATACATGTAATAAAAAATGACAAGTGTTTAAATATTACCTCAATTATGGTTCTTTGGGTCTCGGGTACAACCACACCGGGTGCAGTACCACCCCCGTGAGAGGCATCAATATCCTACAAGAGTAAATATTGCATATATATTACGAATATTTTAGTATGTTAGATATAGTATGGAATAATTAAAAATTGAGTTCAATAACAGAGTTTTAAAACAAATTCCTTACTTGACCACCAGTCATCGTATTGGTACCATGTCTTGGTCCAGGACCATAACAAGGTCCCCCACATGATATGCAGATGTGCGGTTCGCTCTAAGGCACATGGGATGTCGGTCTATCCCCACCAATAGATGTCCCTCCACCACCAGAAGCTGGTGGTTGTACACCAGCAGAGGAAGAGGGCGCTCTCTGGTCAATAGTGGCCATGTGTCAAGAGACCATCTCAGCTAGAGTAAAAAATGCATCCTGTGTCTAGGAAACCATGTCATGTGCAGGAGGGATGTCTGCCCTCGGTAGCTGGGCATGGGGTGCAGGTATCTATGGATTGGCATCTCTATGCCTAGCATGGGGTCGGTGTTGGGGAATTCCCCTACCAACTCCCTGAAATCCCAATATGTCAAAATAGTTGACATGTTTCCCCATCACAAACTCTGCATACAATTTTCAGAGGAACTACATCGGTACTTCCCTATTGTTGTGAGGGGGAATGTCAAAAACCATGTACCACCTACCCATCCAGTTGTCTCTGATGGGTGGAAAAGTGCACCACTCGATAGAAATATGTGGCCTGCTGATCTCTGGGATGTTATTTGTCCCAAGCAGTCTAAAGAATGAATAGATGGCTTGTTTTGTTATTTTCATCTTTTTTACCTTATTGTAACTCAACCCATCAGCTTATTGTTGCCTTTTTCTCTCCCTGTAAGATGTGATGCTATACAACGCATCATTCGATCTTGCGATCGTATCAACAATAGATAACAATGAATCTGACAGGGAGCGGTGGAGCTCATCTCCACCCCTCCAAGCCGAACCAATCTCTCTCAAATGGCCAATGAACCTCAGTATCTCTGCATTGTTACGATCCATAGTAGCCATTGCAATCATAAATACAAATAAAATATCATTAGAAATATAAACGCATGATATAATGACATATCTAAGAACTGAAAATTGTATAACTATTGACATATAAACTAAATCTATCATGTAAATTTAAAGATTGATATTGAATTTTACAGTAAATAATAGGTGGCATAGTGTGTTGTTGATGAATAAAATACAAGTATAGGCAACGATTTTGTTAGATATGTAATTATTTGTTGTAGTGTGATGTTTTTTTTACTCCAAAGTCTATTTAGCAGAACTTTATGGATTTTATGGTTGCAAGGGTTCCACAGGATTAAATATCATGTATGATCTAGTATGTGATTGGCATGTTTAATCAAATACATCAACCTACCTATGTATCTTCACGTTCATAGAGTCTATTGTTGAACTTTTTTGTCTTGACCTTAACCAAAATGTACCCTTCGTTCAAGACGAAATATTTGTTAAAAGCATGGGAAGCTGAACTATACCTTATTTTGACACTTGGATTGGGAAGTTTCATCAAAACTATAAGGTGTTTATTGATGTTCTTGGAAGAGCAACTTTGAGAAGTTTCATCAAAATTATAAGGTGTTTATTTGTGGATTTTGGTATGGATTCACAAGGATCCTTGTGAATATACATATGGAAATAGTGATTTAATGAACTTTATTACAATGAGAATGACACTTATTCTTATCATAGATACCATTAGAGAGAATATCATTTGGATTAGGATGTTAGTTTTACTATCTTTAATTAAAGGGGGTTATTGTTCAATAATAATTTTAGTTAATTGAATTGGGAAACTAATATTTAAATGAAAAGGGCTATAGTTAGGGATAATTAATGAGATTGGTAGTTATTTCATGTTTTAATTATTGTTAATGACGGGAATTGTAATATGGATGAGACTAGTAGTTAGTCTCAATTCTAGTTATGGATCACATTGTTAGAGTGTTAGTCTATTCATAAGCTATTTATTGTTAATGAGAGCAGCTATTGTTGAATGGATTTGGTAATAAATTTCTAAGCCATTTATTAATAATGAAGATTATTATCATTTTGATGAGGGTGATATTCAATGGCTATGGTAGCTATTGTTAATGAGGGTGACTATATTTCTATGAGGAAGGCAAGGTAATTCCTTTAGATGAGGCCACTTGTCAATTCCTACATCAATAATTGTTATCATAGATACAATGGGATGGTTTGGATCATATCAGAACCAACTATATAAAATACAAAACTTAAAGACTCAACATTAGAGTGTACAAAATGTCAACCAAAAAAAAACATGACAAGGAAAAAATCCCAATATATTCATTTGTTTTTTGAGTTAATTGGGGTTTTGGTTTCCATTGGGCATGGGAATCTTGTTAAATAATCAAAATTATTTCATTTTTATCATTAAATTGAGGAATTGGTTTCAATTGGCCAATTACATTGGGGTTCTTGTTTCCATTGGCCAATTACATTGGGTTTTTGTTTCAATTGGGAAATTCCATTGGGTTTTTGTTTCAATTGGCCATAATTTAATTTAATATGGTTTAATTTTTCAATCTAGGGCGAATAAATTGATGAAGAAAATGAAAAAAACATGAAAAAAATGAAGAAAATACTCACAAAGGGGAGGTTTATCCAAAGGTGGAGAGGGAGGGCTCAAGCACACCCAAAATCGCGTATGCACAGTCGAGAGTTGGTCCTTGTTCATCCAATAGCCACACGGTTATGAGAAAAAGACGGCCTCGATCGATTTTTAAAAAAAAGCAGGCTTTCGAAATCTCACCTCCGTTTTAGTGAAGGAAATCGCGCATGCGATTCTCTTTACTAAAACGGAGGCACGATTTGTCTTACTATCCTAGTTGGCATGCCTATTGCCAGCCTTGGGACTAGGCTTGGTAGGTTTGGTGTTGCTTGGAATGATTTCTTTTTTTGGATCAAGAGTGATTGACTTCACTCCACCATTGCATCTAAAAGGTCCCTTAACTTCTTACACACACCCTTTCCTTATTTTTTAAATTTATTTATTTCAATTATTTAAATTTAAATTATTAAATTTAATAAATTAATTTATTTTAATTTATTAAAATATACATTAGTGAATTATATTTTGTATATATTTCATACTAAGGAGTACTCTATCTATTCTATGTTAAGACGTTTTGGTAGGTTTTAGTTGGAATCCTCTATTTTTCTGGTAAAATCCAAAATTGTAAGTGTCTAAATAATGTTTTTTAATCCATAAATAGATTCAACACCCTCGAATACCCCCATGACATCCAAATTATGCGTTCTTGTATCATTTGTGTGCTCCTTAAAATCAATTGTTTTCACCATTAAGTCAATTCTTAAATACATGTTTCCTTACTTGGCTTCTTTAGTTTTTTGTTTAAAATGATAAACTAGGTGTTTTTGGATACAAAAGCATAAAAGCATCCATTTCTTTTTTGAAAGCCTCCATTTTTCATACTATTTTTATATAGGCTACACAAATACATTCTTGATGTTCAATTATATATATAT
>LPNX010124195.1:752444-929247 GCA_001517045.1 Pseudotsuga menziesii | reverse complement strand
TTATGATAATACATGCTGGTAGTTTCTTAATTCTGGAGTTGTAGATTTCTATTGTGGAGATCCAGCTCTGCTCAGTGGAAGAAGGGCCCTCTTCCCTGAGGAGATGCTGGTAGTGTTAATTGTAAGTGTGTTATTGTTTAGATCTGCTTATTATTTTATTCATGCTTTCATTCATTGATTTCATCATAGTTGTGTGCTTTCATTCATCAGATCTGTCATAATCATTGTGCTGATAATTCATTTGGTAGATCGTTGGCCAACATAACAATTATTCAGATGTACGTAATCAGATCTTGTTTCATAGGAATAGATCTTGTTTGAAGTGTATTTGATTTACAGTTCGATTTATGAATAGGTTTGAGTATTGGTTTCTTTTCAAGTAGATGTGATCTAGTTTACAAAGAGTTTCAATTGCATACCAATAGGTAACAATGTCAGGTAGAAATTGTACTTGCATATATTTTGCACGATAGCTTTGAAATAAAAGACTTTCTCGGGTTGACAATAAATCTTGTACACTCTATATGTTGGTAATAATCTACTTGCATATTGGGTGCCCAACAATCCCTTTTCACTTTTTGTGCAACTTCATAAGCATCCAGATTGTTATTTTTTATAACTCCGTGTTTGGAACTCTCTTCAAAATATTTATTCCCATTATGAACATGTCTGCAATTATCCTCCACATAAAGTACATCAGCTTCATTCATTTCTTCAGTGATGTGGATGTGTTCTTCATGATTGCTTCATGAGTGTGAATAAATTCATTAGGAGGGCTACCAATAGAATATGGTGCAACATCATATTCGACCTACAGAAACATCAATTACAAAAAGCATGGGAGAGTGCTTATGGAAGTTACAATGTAATGTACAATTTGATCATTTCCAAGATTCTATTGTGATGTTTAATTGATGAAATTACAAATTAATGTTTAAAAGTAAACATGGTAGAAAAAAATATGTGGAGGAAAAAATCATCCCAAAGAGATTCCACCTACTTTGTCTAAGAAAATGAAAGTCAAAACAAAAATTGTTGTATTGTAATTCAAATTATTTATTACTGTGATATTTTGAAAATAGATCCCTTGAAGTGCATGGATGAATTGGAATTTTTATGATCGATACAAATGAATGCTTTATTTTCGTCAATCTCTATCAATGTGTTCATAACTTGATTGGTGCACAAATAGATAAGAATGTGTGAAATTGTTGTTAAGAATCCATGACAACTAAATCTTATGAGTGGACATATTACCATTAAAAAGTATGTATCCAATGTTCTCTTTGGTATTTATACAATCAATCCTTTAACCATATTGAATTTTACATGCATAACTAGTAATGCTCAAGTTTTATATATGCATAATTATTTTTATCGCCATCAAGGAGTTGATTGGTTGGTCATGTAGGGGCAGTGATATTCCCCTTACTAGGATTTAATTCCACCCAAGAGTGTGGTATATTTTGTTTTGTAATATAGAGAGATATGGGTGTGGATTTTTATTTGCAATGCAGCACAATGTCCCACCTCTTGATAGGTGGTGGATGCCCAATGCTTAAGTACAAAGGAAGCACAAAACCAACATGTCATAGTTATGTGGTTCCACATGGTAGGTAAGGGATGATGTCTCAATCTAAAATGATGCCACACATAATTTGTGTGTCAATTTGGTCATCTTTTAATGTGTAAAAAGGTTCATGTGCAAGTGAAGGCCATGTGGATTGTTAAGGTGGCAATGGCATGGAATATACATGAGGTCCCATATGGTAGGAGAAACACCCTTGCTAGTATTGTCTTTGATTTTGAGATCAAGAAGCTTCATTTCTTCAAGGAAAGCAATGACACAATAATGCTCTGTGGTTTGGGCTACTATCAAAGGATGGAGTTCAAATATGTACAACCACCTATCCTGCATGCACAATTAATATAACAAGTTACATCATATAACAACATTGGTGATGGCGTTGACAAGAGTTTATTATGTGGGAAAAGATATGGGAAAAGGCACCTGAGTGACAATGACAACTACAAGA
Source organism: Pseudotsuga menziesii (assembly GCA_001517045.1). Classification (NCBI taxonomy): domain Eukaryota; kingdom Viridiplantae; phylum Streptophyta; class Pinopsida; order Pinales; family Pinaceae; genus Pseudotsuga; species Pseudotsuga menziesii. The sequence continues at coordinate 927,211 of LPNX010124195.1, read as the reverse complement.
GGAGGGGCTTGCACAATTTTCTACACCCACAAGGAAGATGACAATGCTCCCATAAACAAGACACCAAATAAGAGTCCAAAGAATAAAAGCTTGTTTCGAAAAAGAGAGTGCCAACAACCAAAATGAACATGTAGCCACAGATAAGGAGCATAAGGCTGGGGCATTAGAGGTCACAAAAAATATGGATCGCTACAAAAATATTGAAAAGAAGAGGGGCTATAAGTCCAAAATCATTAATATGTGCACAAGATGGGTCAAAGCATTCCAAAAAAAACACAAATTGATCTATTAGTAACCACAAGAAGGTACCCAGAAAAAAAGACTGGACCTCCAAGCACACATAACCACTTCATGCAATGACATAAAAAAGACACCATGAAAGAATCATAAAACAACAAAACAATGGCCCAAAAAACAAAACAGAGTACATAATTTGAGAGGAAAATTTATCAACAAATTTCACTTACCCATTTTAAAGGGAAAACCAAAACATACATCTTTAGATCTGATGCAAATGAAATCATATTTCAACCAAATGAATGGGAAATTACAATGTAATGAACATTTTAAACGCAATGGAATTTATGGTTTTTCTCCACAATGCACAAATATTGTTGAAATGAACAATAAGCTTATATATTCAAAGGCTAATAACAAGGACTCTAAGCTTGGAGTCCATCGCCAAAACAAGGGTTCTATTAATATCTTCAAACATTATTAATAACTCTACTAAGACCATCCATACAAAACAATATAAATATTGTGCATGCAAATAAAAAATCCTCCATAGTTCTCGTAGGCTACTCAACCTTTGAACAAAAGAGACAAGTTCACAATGCTCCAACACCATAACACCATGCTAAAATCATGAGTGGGATATGAAGGAGTGCACCGAGAAGAATAACCCATAGAATAATTATTGAGGCAATGGAATTTACATGGTAAACCCTTCAAAGACGAAAGCATCCATGGAGAAATAGAGTAGTTGTATCACCACTTGAGAATGGAAGGCTCTGGCATCTATCTATTCTCAACAAATGACACTCACTATCTTAATTTTAGATAGAAATCATGGACATATGAAGTGAAAATTCAAGAGTAGTACAATTTTCTAATCACACATGCACAAGATATAATGATTATAACACTAAAGAAACATGTTAGAAAGCACACACGAATAGTACATTAACCAAGTTGAGAAAAATAAACTTGGTCGTTATTGTGTCTAAAGTCATGATAACCATCCTCAATGTGTTGAAATGAAAATGGCCATCATATCTTGATCACCTGACAAAGATCCCTTTGTAAGACGTTTGTGGTGTCCAAGGAACACAAGGATGTCTCATGAGCCTCATATAGACAAATATTATGTTATATTACCCTACATTTTGGAATTTGACCACATATAGGGCACCAAGAAGCATATCTAGTATTATAAAATTCAAAATGAGCACCATATCCCACTTCTAGGAAAAATATTCCATATGGAGGTCCAATATGGTGGGTTGAGACCACATACATGGAACATGAGCTCCATTGAAAAATGATACAGTGTTATAAAGTCCTATATTTTTCATTATACCATGTAATGGTCCTTAATATCCATCCCTATTGTGCCCCTCCTCAATGTGGTGTGTTATTTTTTCAACATTAAGCTAGCATTATGTTAGGATCTTTATTGAGAGAATAACAAGTATAGCAATAAAGCACAAGCACATCACAAGAGACAAGAGACACAAAGAGTTTTCCTCGGGGAAACCATAAAGGAGAAAACCCCGCAACTTCCTCAGAGATAGAATCAGCACCAAAATAGTAAAAGCCCCAAAACAGTAAGATGCACTCCCGACAGCAGTAGTCTTCTTCTTGTCTAGTCCCAGTGTATTTCCTTCCTCACTAATGCACTACACTTGAGTGAGTGAGTGATGTGTATGATAAATAGAGAGACTCACTCTCTATTTATATTCTTTCGTTCACTTGAAGTGCACTCAATCATGTCGGCCTCACTTAACAATTAATTACTAGAGACGACATCTCTATGAGTGTCTAATAACCCTAGTGCCCCGAAACTATGGGGACTTTAACAATGACTTGACATGACTTATTTACATTATTGACCCTCCCGATCGGAACATCGGGGTATGAAAACATGACTCAAACACATAATAAATACATCTTGGAATAAACATCGGGTTACAATACATGAGATACATAGATGAATACATTCTGAAGTTACAAATACATCAACACTCCCTCTTAACTAGGAAGGTATTCTTTCGACACAATTTTCAGCACTGGTCTTCTTCTCTGTATCAACTGGATCATCTTGTCATCTACATCTTGAGTCTTATGAGTCTTCAAGTCATCTTCACTGGATCTAGATCATCTCTTGATCTGGATCATCATGGAACATCATCACTGGATCTGGATCATCCCTCGATCTGGATCAACATCACTGGACTAGATCTAGATCATCACTCGATCTGGATCATCACTGCTGGATCATCATGACTAGATATGGATCATCACCGGCTGTCATCACTAGATCTCAATCATCCCTGGTGCTATCTCATGATTCTTCTCATCATAGGAAGTTCTATAGAGCCAGCCCTTTTTCATGCTGGTTGTAGGCCTAGCCTCCATGTAGGTCTTTGCCCAGAACTTATATCTGACCTACTCGTCAGAAAGGCCCAACACTTATATCTAAGCACGTAGGAACAAATCCCTCAGTCGCTCTAGAAAGGCTCTATGCTTACATATGAGCACGTGGGAACACATCCCTCAGTCGCTCCAGAAAGGCTCCTGCACTTACATCTGAGCATGTGGGAACACATCCCTCAGTTGCTCCAGAAAGGCTCCTGCACTTACATCTGAGCACGTGGGAACACATCCCTTAGTCGCTTCAGAAAGGCTCCTGTACTTACATCTGAGCACGTGGGAACACATCCCTCAGTTTCTCCAGAAAGGCTCCTGCATTTACATCTGAGCACATGGGAACACATCCCTCAGTTGCTCCAGAAAGGAACTGCACTTACATCCATCTAGGAGGGAACACATCCTGCTCATAGTGATGGAAGGGCTTGCACTCACATCTGATCATGAGGGAACACATCCCAGCAATCATATCAGAATGGCCCCCAGTCCTTGACTAATCTACCTGGTAACTGACCAGGTGCCTCCATTCTCAGAATCGCAGTTGCACTTATATCCGACCTTCTCGTCGGAATGGCCAACACTCACATCTGACATGGAAGGAACTTAATACTTTAGCCATGAAAGAATGGTTCAGCCCTTACATCTGATCAAGTGGGAACACATCCCTTTATCACATCAGAATGGCGACTTAGTCCTACACTGAGTGATCCTGGTAACTGACCAGGTGCCTCCATTCCTAGAATGGCAATTGCCCTTACATCTGTCCCACTAGACAGAATTGCCAGAACTCATATCTGACATGGAAGAAACCAATCCTCTCACCATGATAGAATGTCTCAGCCCTTACATCTGACCATGGAAGGAACCAATCCTCTCACCATGTTAGAATGGCTATGGGTCTCATCACTTTCTCTTGGAGGAAATCTTGATCTGGAGAAGACCAATCTTCTCCCTGAAGTACTCAAACTTTAGCCTAGCTAATGACTTCATCAACACATCAGCTATCTGTTCCTCCATCGCAACATACTGGAGCTTCACTACTCCTCTCTACACCATATCCCTGATATAGTGATGCTTGATCTCAATATGCTTAGACTTGTCATGGAACACTGGATTCTCTGACAACTTCACGCAAATATGGTTGTCACAATGTATACAAGTAGCATCCAACTGGAGATCAAATATACTAGATAATAGCTTCCACAACCATACTACCTCACAACTAGCTGAACAAGCTATGACATACTCTGCTTCAGCTGTACTCACTGCCACACAGGATTGCTTCCTACTAAACTAAGAGATCACACCTGATCCCATACTAAAGCAACATCCTGAAGTACTCTTCCTCTCGGTGGCACTACCTGCCCAATCTGAATCAACATAACCCTCTAGGTTAATCTTTTGATTCGCATCGTACTTGAGCCCATAATCAACTGTACCCTTCAGGTATCGTAGAATATGCTTTGCAGCAGTCAAGTGAACACTTCTCGGATCTTTCAAGTACTAGATCAAGGTGTTCAAAGCAAAACAAATGTCTGGTCTCATGTTCGTCAGGTACATCAATGACGCAATCAGCTGACGATACATCGTAGCATCAACTGACTCTGATGAAGCATCACTCAATAGATTTAGGTTCGGTGCCATAGGTGTGTCCATAGCCTTGCATTCCATCATCCCAAACCTCTTCAGGATCTCTACTGCATACTTCCCTTGTCCAAGGAAGATTCCATCTGTACTCTGCCACACCTCCATACCTAGAAAGTAATGCATCATCCCCAAGTCCTTCATTTCGAACTTAGTAGCAAGATTTCTCTTTGTATTAGCAATCAACCCATCTGTACCTATCACAAATAGATCATCTACATACAGTAGGAGCATCACTGCGTTTCCATCTTCAACCTTGTAGTACAGATTGGAATCTGCTTTACTCTTGGTAAAGCCCAAACTATATAGAAAGCTGTCAATTCTGCCGTACCAGGTCCTGGGTGCCTGTTTCAAACCATACATGGCTTTCTTCAATCTGCATACATGAGAATCTCTGTCATGTGTCTCAAAACCGAGTGGTTGTTCTACATACACTTCCTCTTCTACTACACCATTCAAGAAGGCGGTCTTGACATCCATCTAGTGTATCTTCCATTTCATCACTGCAGCCAGAGCAAGTATTGATCTGATGGAAGTGTATCTGGCTATAGGTGCAAAGGTCTCTTCACAGTCTACTCCCTCTTTCTGATAGAATCCTTGAGCTACAAATAATTCTTTATACTTTTCAATGCTACCGTCTGCAGCATGCTTGATCTTATAGATCCATTTGGAAGTTACAACTGACTTCCCTTTTGGTCTTGGGACAACATCCCAAACATCATTCTTCATTATTGATTGGTACTCTTCGATCATAGCATCCTTCCATTCTTTCTGTTCTACCGCTTCTTCATAACTGGAAGGCTCTTTATCAATGAAATCACATAGTAAAGCTACATACCCAGAATTTGATCTGGTGCTCTTTCTTTCTCTGTGATTCTCTTTTGAATCCCCATATCTTTCAGCACCTTGGATAAGTTCACTTACCCAAGCAGGTTTCCTCTTATGAGGATTCTTCTCCAGAGGTGGATATATAGGTCTTTTTGGTTCCTCGAACTCTCGATCTTCTTCTTGATCTTCTTTGTTCATGATTGTATCATGAATTCTGGGTACTTCTGCTTCTACTTCTTCAGATTCTTCAGCAGGTTTCTTTTTGGATTTGTTGTAAGTTGTGCCTTCATCAAATGTCACATTCCTGCTGATGTCAATCTTCTTGTATCTTGGGAAATAGATTCTGTATGCCTTCGAGCTTTTAGAGTATCCCACAAATATGCCCTTCTTTCCTGAAGGATCTAATTTTGTTCTCTTCTGTTTTGGAATGTGTATGTATACGGGACAGCCAAATATTCTGAGATGGCTGACTTCTAGTTTCTTGCTAGAAAAGACTTCTTCAGGAGTCTTGTTTTTGAGTACTCTATGTGGAGTATGGTTCTGTACATATATCGCTGTTCTGGTAGCTTCAGCCCAAAGATGCATAGGTAGATCTTGATCATGAAGCATAGCTCTTGCAGTTTCCATGATAGTTCTGTTCTTTCATTCTGCAACCCCATTTTGTTGTGGATTATAAGGAGTGGACAACTCCCTCTTAATCCCTGATTCTTTGCATAGCTCTTTGAATTCATTTGAAGTGAATTCTCCACCATTATCTGATCAAATGGTCTTGATCTTCTTTTCAGTATGGTTTTCGATCAACGCTTTCAATTCTTTAAACTTGCTGAATACTTCATCCTTGTTCTTCATAAAGTAAATCCATATCTTTCTAGAAAAATCATTAATAAAAGAAACATAGTATGCATACCCGCTTAATGAGTTTGATGACATAGGACTACATACATCTGAGTGGATGATTTATAGTATGCCTTTGGCTTTGCTTTTTCTGCTGGGAAATGTCTTCTTTGTATTCTTTCCTTTCGCACATCCTTTGCAGACACCATCATGTTTGGCTTGAAATTCTGGAAGACCTTCAACAACTTTGCTTGCAACAGGTAGTGCTCTGTAATGCACATGTGCAATCCTTCTATACCAAAGCTCATTTGGCTCTACTATGTCATGGATCAAGGCTTTTTATGGATGACCCTTCAATTTGTACAAACCTCCTTCTTGTTCTCCAATCACTACTGCATCATCAATAGTCTTTCCTTTTGGCCACATAATGAATTGACCATCTATCAATGCAACCCGCATTCCTTTTGCAACCAATGCTGAAATGGAGAGAAGGTTCTTCTTGAGTCCTGGCACAAACAATACTTCTTTCATTATTAAAGAATTACCAGAGTCTAACTTGTATGACGATTCCCCACTACCTTTTATTGGATATTGGTAGTCATCTCCTAGTTTCACCTTGTGAGGTGATTCATGTTCTGACAGTCTTACAAAGGATTCCTTGAATCTCATCATATGTTTGGAAGCCCCACTATCTATAAACCAATAATCACTACCATGATTAATGTTACCTATGAGAGAGGAGATTAGAACATATTCATCCTCTCTTTAAGAATCTTCACTTTCATATCTGGATCTCTTTCTGGATGGTTCATCATCCTCTGCAGTATGAGCATGATGTCTTCTTTTGTTGCTCTTCTTCTTATGATATTGTTTCTTGCTCTTAGGACAATCTTTAGCCAAGTGTCCCTTTTCATCACATGTATAACATCTAAATCTAGATAGATCCTTTCTAGTGTTATAATGAGAGCTCTTACCTTTGGAGTAATGAGGTTTTCTTCTTCCCTTCTTGGAGTGAACTGTGAGGGCTTGATCTTCACTACCCATCTTCTCTTCTCAAGCTGCTATCCGAGCTTCTTCTTGAGAGCACTCTTCCCATAGTCTACTGAATTTGACTAACTTCTTTCTAGCATAGATTCCTTGGATAAAAGCATCCCATGACCTAGGAAGGCCATTCAAAGTAGTCATCACAATCTCTGCATTTTCCACTTCTTCATCAACAGCTTCTAATTGTTCCTTGATCTGAGAAACCCTTGTGAAGTATGACTGGATAGTTTCTGCATTCTGAATCTTCACATTCTTCAATTGGTTCCTCAGGGTCATCTTCCGATTGATGTTCTTCCCTTCAAACAATTTGGTTAGGGAATCAAACATAGCTTTAGGTGTCTTGAGAGAGGACACCTGTGGGATAAGGTGATCCTTAATAGGATCAACAATGATCCTCTTTTCCATAGCCATATTCTTCTTATGTAAGGCCTTTGCCTCATCTCCCTCTGGAACTGGAACCTCCTCATGAATGTAAGAGTCTAATTCATTCTCTTCCAGGACCAGGGAGATCCTATACTTCCAAGCTCGGAAGTTATCAGCTCCCTCAAGCTTTTCATCAAGCTTGGTATGATGAGACATCTTAAATGAGAACCTCAAATGGAAATACAAAAGATTTTAGATCTTACCAGGTTCAAGATGTCGGATCTGAAACTTGAGCTGAAATCCTGCAGAGCTGGTTCAGGAGCAAAGTAGGGTTTTGCTTTTCTAGAGTTCTGTCCACCCAAATGCCTTGAAATTTGTCTTTAACTTCGATTTTTGGGAGGAGATCAATCCAGGCCTGGGCTCACTGAAAAATTCCTCTTCTGTAAAAAGCCCTAATTTCCGACAGTAGTGACAAGTCCAAAACTGAAAAACCTCAAAATTGGATTCTGTTTCGACAGAAAGATACGCCCTAAGGAGGAGAGTTGTTCCACCTTACATTTGCTGAAAATCTGTGGAGGAAGGTCCACAAACTAGGAAGCCCTAGTTCCCGCAGCTGCACAGTGTCTTCTTCTCAGGTTAGCTCTGATACCATGTTAGTTTTTCAACATTAAGCTAGCACTATGTTAGGATCTTTACTGAGAGAATAAAAAGTACATCAATAAAGCACAAGCACATCATAAGAGACAAGAGACACAAAGAGTTTTCCTCGGGGAAACCATAAAGGAGAAAACCCCGCAACTTCCTCAGAGATAGAATCAACACCAAAACAGTAAAATCCCCAAAACAGTAAGATGCAGTCCCGATAGCAATAGTCTTCTTCTTGTCTAGTCCCAATGTATTTCCTTCCTCACTAATGCGCTACACTTGAGTGAGTGAGTGATGTGTATGATAAATAGAGAGACTCACTGTCTATTTATATTCTTTCGTTCAGTTGAAGTGCACTCAATCATGTCAGCCTCACTTAACAATTACTTACTAGAGCCGACATCTCTATGAGTGTCTAATAACCCTAGTGCCCCGAAACTGTGGGGACTTTAACAATGACTTGACATGGCTTATTTACATTACTGATCCTCTCGATCGGAACATCAGGGTATGACAACATGACTCAAATACATACTAGATACATCCCAGAATAAACATCGGGTTACAATACATAAGATACATAGATGAATACATTCTGAAGTTACAAATATATCAACATGTTGAATATATATCACATGCAAGATCATTATTCCCTACATAGGCCCTATGTAATGATGTGGGTTAGTATATGAATAACATAAGCCCCATAGACAAACTCTCTATTTGAACAACATCGGTTTTGGTATCAAACCATGGATTAGTTACGAAGAAGAATCCATGATGTGACAAACCTAAAAATGGCCACCATGTCTTTCCCATATGGAAAATATGGGCTAGGGACTCATGGATGGATTATGTAGAACCTAAAAGCCACCTGTGATGGACTAAAACTCTATATCTTCACCCTAAAACATGACTTGGGTTATGAGAACCATCCTTGGTATATTAAACCTTCAAATGTGGCACCATGTCATCTAATAGAATTAATGTGCCATTGATCTTCAGGAAATGAGTGATATTAGATTTTAATTATTATGCAGTGCAAAGGAATGGATAATACCCACTAAACAAAACAAATCACACAGGAAATAGACAAGTATTGTTGCTCAGTATAATTACAATATAAACTTCATTAATCCTAGCAGTATACAACAGTGCTACATGAAGGAGAATTTGAATCATGTGGATAGGATTGGAGTCACCAAATAAATCTCTCTGCATGGCTAACTAGAAGTGTATAAATCACTATCGAAGTTCACTAGGTTAACTCTAGATGTCTAGTTCAGTCTCTCCATTAGTTATAATTAGTTAAACTAGTCTAACTAAGCTGGTAGGTGAGAATTAGGTGAGAATAGGTGACTTCCCACATGCATCCATGCAATACTGGTGCCAACTAAATTAGAGGACATCTAACTGAATGTAACTAGAGCATATCTTAGCTTGACTAGTTACCAACTACCAACAAATGAAGGAGGTTTGTAGTGACACTCCCATTGGCTCCTAAATTGTATGGATTGGTCTACGAGGCACATAAACTGATGCATGAAGGTGCATTCAGTTGCAATTAACCTATATCTTTATTCCCCACACTCTAGTGACTAGTACATGTGGCCCCATTAGCCCAGTTGGACCCAATTGTATAAGTGGACCCAATAGTAACTAAATGTCTCCTAAGTTAGACAAATATAATCTAATAGACCAATTTGGACAAGGGAGGATTATAAACACTCGCCCTAAATCCTAACTTTGACAACTGTGGGCCCTAGAAGCAAGGCCAAAAGTCACCCATATACAATCTAAAAGAAAAAAAAAAGGTTTTTTTTAAAAACTGAGAAAATAGGGGAAAACATCATGGAAAATTGGCCCCCTCAAAGTATGCAGGAACAAGAAATACATGCAATTTTTAGAAGAAAAGAAACTTCCTCCTTACAAAATAACTTGCAAAAAATATGTTGCAATTTGTAGCTCTATGCAAATGCATGGTTCCTCTATGCAGCATCATTTTGAAGTTGTGCATGTGAACCTCTCAATGTCCTTTTGATATGATGGGTGTTGTAAGTGTTTCTTTTGTATGGAAGAGGTAGAGAATGATCAATTTTCTTCTTATGTGGTACAAATAGTTGATCATTCTCTATCACCAAGTAGCACTTTCCTAGAACCTTGCTGCACCACTCTATATGGAGTGAATCTAAGAGAGAGAGAAACATGCTCATTCTGATACTAGGACCATGTTCTCCTTCTGTCTCCTGGATTCCCTGCACCATCCCCAGCTGTAGCAATGCGATTTTGAGCCCATCTATGCTTAGGCCTTGGGTTTGGAATGGATGTTGGATCTAGATCTAGAATCTCATGAGGTTCAGCCTCAATAATAAGATCATGTTGACCTTGATCCTGTTCATCCAAATCTAAAACATGTAAAAAATCATCATCATCAAAAGGTAGTGGAAGAGTGGTTATACCTTCTTGTGCTTCAGATAATGATGAATAAAAAAACTAATCTTCTTCAAACTGAACATTTCGGTAAATGAAGCATTTACTAGTTGCAACCTACATCAACGTGTATTCTTTTGCATCCCTTGCATATCCTATCAGAATGCATTCACTAATTTGGGCTTGGAAGGCCTTTCTTTTATCTATGGGTATTCTGGCCCAAGATTTGGAACCAAAAACTCTCAGGTGAGAGACATTGGGCTTATTCCCATGGAGTGCTTCGAATGGAGTGGCCCAAATATTGATTTATGAGGCACTCTATTCTATATGTATATAGAACAGTTTACAGCTTCTTCCCAAAGAGAAGGGGGAATATTCTTTCCATGGAGAAGACATGCTGCCATTTACTTTAGTGATCTAGTTTTCCTCTCAGCCACACCATTCTATTGCGGTGTGTATGGAACTGAGTGTTCCATTCCAATCCCCTTTGATTCAAAATAATGTTGGAACTCTCTTTTAATGTATTCTCCTCCCTTATCATATCTTATGGACTTGACCTTTTTCTTGAAACTATTCTCAACCATAGCTTTAAAACTTTAAAATTTTCAAAAACTTCATATTTTTGTTTCACGAAGTATATCCAACAGAACCTAGAACAATCACAAATAAAAATAAGAAAATACCAACAACCATTAATTGATGTTGTGGGAATCGGTCCTGCCACATCACTATGTATAAATAAAGTATAGAGGATGCACTATGTTCCTTCCCAACTTCATACCTCTTTTATGGATGCCTACGTACCAACAACTAGGACATACTCCATCGAAAGTTTGGATGAGAGACAAACCTTCAACCATTTTATCATTGTGGACTTGCTGTAGATATTTGAAATTGAGATGCCCAAATCTCTCATGACATTTATTACTGGAGTTGTTAGCATGAGTCAATAGAGATGTAGGAGGAGAGAGAGGCAAAAAATGTGAGAACTCATAAGTCTTAACGGTATGATTGGAAATACCTTTCGCTATGATATTTCTAATAGATTTTTCTGTGATTTCAACCGAGTCAGAGTCGAATGTAACTCTCTTAGGAGAGCCTGTATGGGTCATATGATAAATATACAACAAGTTTGATGTAAGAGAGGGCACATAGAGAACATTCTTGAACTCACCATGCTGGATTTTAACTGAACCTCTCTCGACAGCTAGAATTTATGAGTCATCTCCTATGTGAATGCTTGGTCCTCCTGATAGTGTGAAGGTGGAGAAATATTCATTGATGGAAACCTTGTGGTTGGATTCTCTAGAATCTATCAAATAATTTTTCGACTGAGTAAGTCTATCCTTCAAGGCATGGCACCTCTTATAATATTTTATGTGTGGTCCAACATCATACTTCTTTGCTCCATGTGGAAGAGAAATGCTGTTCTATTCAAGGAGGGAAGATATCTGGTTGATATGCTTCTCCATACAATGGATTTCAGGATGAAAACACCTCATACAATAGGGACACTTTCTATTTTCAAACTTTTTCTTTCTCTTGGATCCTAAAGCTCCTTCGAAAGACCTCTAACTCACTTCTCATTTTGAATCAAATGCTTTAGGCTCCTTCCCCTTGTGCTTTCCTTTATCCTACACATTGGCATATTCTGACATTAGAAGAGCTTGGTTCTTGGAAGTTTGGAGGACTCCAATCTGGGCCAACGTTTCTTGCTCATGTATTAAAGACTCAAAAAATCCATCAAGTGAAGGCATATTCCAATTGGGAATGGAAGATATTCTAGAATGGAATATCTTCCAAAATGGAAGGTAGAGACAAATACAGAATACTTAGAACCAATTTTGTTGAGTACAGAGAGCACAAGCTGCTCATCCTTTCTCTCTATTCCACACCACTTACATTATAGTGCAAGAGACTTGAATTTTGTAACAAAAACTTGTATGGTCTCGAAACTGTTGGGATGCAATGATATTAGCTCATTCTCTAGAATTTGTCCCCAAATCTCGTCTTTCTTTCCAAACAATAATTCAAGATTCTCCCAAGCTTCTTTGGGAGTCTTCAATCCCTTGAGATGAAAGAGGAGGTTTCTGGAGATGTGAACACAAAGGAAGCCAAAAGCTTCATCCAACCCATTCAAGAACTTGTTTTTATCAGCATGATGATGAGGTTAAGTCTCTCAGCCCATTGTCATCCTGTATAGGCCAAGCTTATGTAAACAGACCTACATATTTTCCCTCCACTCAACATAGTTTAATGGTGTTAGGATATGGGGTAAGAAATATTGATAATACATCAATTCTCCTTATGATAAGTCAATTTCTTCAATCAAGCTATGTTGCACCTTTAAGAAAACACTACAAAAATCAAAACCAATTCACACTATGTCAGAGTCAATCCTTCCATCTTGACATGTACACTATCTCATGGTCCGTCATGCCTGCATAGACTTCTCTGAATGAATCCAGAGTTAGCAATGGACACTTTTCAGGACTTATGTGGAAACCCAGTTATTTCTGGTGTACAATGGATATCATATAGACTTGAATCTTTCCTGAGCATGATTTGATACCATATTCGAATTAATGTGCCATTGATCTTCAGATAATGAGTGCCATTATATTTTAATTATTGTGCAGTGTAAACGAATGAATAATACCCACTGAACAAAACAAATCACACAAGAAACAGACAAGTATTGCTCAGTATAATTACAGTATAAAACTCATTAATGCCAACAATATACAAACTGTTACATGAAGGAGAATTTGAATCATATCGAGAGGATTCAAATCACCAACTCAATCTGACTGCATGGCTAACTAGAAGTGTCTAAATCATTACTGGAGTTCACTAGGATAAATCCATATGTCTGATGCAGTCTCTCCATTAGTTATAATCAGTTAAACTAGTCTAACTAATGTGGTAGGTGAGAAGTAGGTGAGAATAGGCACCTTCCCACATGCATCCATGCAAGACTAATGCTAACTAAATTGGAGGACATCTAATTGAATGTCACTGGAGCATATCTTAGCTTGACTAGTGACCAACTACCAACAACTGAAGGAGGTTTGTGCCGACACTCCCAATGGCTCCTAAATTTTAAGGTTTGGTCTAGGCACATAAACTGATGCATGAAGGTGCAACCAGCTGCAGTTAACCTCTATCTCTGTTTCACAGACTCTAGTGACCGGTCCATGTTGCCCCATTAGCCCAAGTGGAGCCAATGGTACTAGTGAACCGAATAATAACTGAGTGAATCTTAAGTTATGCGCATATAATCTAATAGACCATTTTAGAAAAGGGAGGATTATAAATTTTAACATACTCGCATTCCAAATATTGCTTATGCATGGCCTATGTTATAGCTTAAGGATCCAAACATGCATGTAAGGATTAGTGTTAGATTTCATGGACTTGAAACCTAGGTTTTTGCACTATACTATGCACTTATCACCAAGAAACATATCAAGTCTTTAGAATCTGGAAATCACCACCATATCAAACTAGAGGCCTGATATTATGTATTATGGACATGTATGATACCCCAAGTGAATAAACATGACATGTGAGCCTTGTATAAATATATGTTTTGTCCTAGTGCCTTTCCTTTTATTCCTAAACCATGGCATGGTCATCAAGAACAATCCTTGGTATGTTAATTCTCAAAATCATTGAGATATCTCAATCATATGCTAAACATTTACTATCTAGGGCATGTGTGCTTGTTTGAGGTGCTACACATGACATATGATACATATGGGAAACTGAGCCCTATAAGTTAATCCCAAACCATGGTCTTGTTGTAGAAAATGTTCATGATGTTATACATCTCGAAATAGACACCATATCCCACTCACAGGTAAAAAAATCCCTCTGTAAGGCCTATGTGATGGAATGAGGCCCAACATAGAGTTAAGGGTCATTTATCGGTAATTATGGGTAAATGAAGGGTATTTAGGGATTTATTAGTGATAATTTAGAGGCAATTTGTGGTAAATTATGGGTGGTTAAGGGTCATTTAGGGGTAGTTATTGGGTCATGAGTTGTGGCAATTAGGGGTTAATAATGGGTCGAACTGGACATTTACAAGGTGGGAGGACACATTAATTAAACTCAAAATCTCACACATCCAAATATGTCATGTAAGTATGGAGAATATTTCTCCATCAACCTTAGCCCCATCAAACATGAGCATGGGCCCCATAGGAAAATGTTTTATCCCAACAACATGGGTTTTCTTATCAAATGGAGGATTAGTGACCAAGAAGAATCAATGATGTGAAAATATCAAAATACACACCATATCCCTATCACAGAAAAAATATGGACGAGGGCCTCATCGATGGCCTATGTAGAACCCAAAAGGTGCATGTTATGGAATAAAACCCTGGATTTTCACCCTGTAACATGATTTGGGTCATGAGAACCATCCATGGTGTACTAAACCTTCAAATGTGATACCACATCTTACTCACATGCCAAAGATTTCCTATGCATGGGATATGTGGTGGGATTTTTAAATGTGATATAACCATCTCCTTCAAAATTCCAAATTCCCATGACTTTTAGGGAGATTTTTTTAAAATTTCCTAAAAAGGGACCTTTAGGGGGGTTCAAGTCAATCCCCTAAAAACAAATTCATGAAAATTGGACTTTTGAGGGCAGCTTTAGCACAACAAAACCCACAAGTCCAAATCCCCATAAATTTTGGTGGCATCTTTAAAACAATCGTCCCTCAAAAGGCCAATTATCACGTCATTTGGGGGAGTCTTTCAAATAACCGNGGGGGGGGGGGGGGCGGGTTGGTGGTGTGGGCTGGCTTTAAAAAACACCCCCAAAAGTCCAATTGTGAGGACTTTATTTTGGGGGGGTGGTTTAAGAACCGCCCCCAATAGCGTATTTATTTATTTATTTGGAGGGGGAGAGGGTTACTGAAACCTCATTGAATATGTCTTTGGGGGGGTCTTTAAAACAAAAACCTCCAAAAATCATGAGAATTGAACTTTTGCGGGCGGTTTTAAAACAACTTCCCCCAAAAGTCTAATTCTTGTCACTTTTTTCTTCAAAGGGGCGGGGGTTATAGAAAATGCCTTCAAAAACACCTTTATGAGGTGTCTTTCTAAGCCCCCCCAACAAGAAAAAAAAGTGAGAATTGGACTTTTAGAGGCATTTTTTTTAAAACCGCACCCAAAAGTCCAATTCTCAAGACTTTTGAGAGGGTGTTTTCACAACGGCTCTCAAAGACCTAATTTTTTTATTTTGGGGTAGCAAAACGTCCTAAAGCCAAAATCGTCCCACTATTTGAACCCACATTATAATGAGTACCATTGTGTAATCCCACATTATCACCACTTTAGCACCACTATTTGAAAATTGAGGATTTCTCAAATCCTTTACAAATATTGATGATAATGTGTGGCTAAAATGCCATTTTCAACATAATCAAAATGTAAGTGTCCATACAAAAGTAATCCGACTCCACAAAGTAAAAAGCCGAGGAAAAAGGGGGAATGAGACAAATGAATTGAATGAAGGGGTCTAGAAAATATTTATAGCACCAGGAACACAGAGACATCTCCTTTCGGTTTTTTCACCGTCCACATTAAGTCATCCCGCATGTTGTATCAACATTTGTTTTTCATTCACTTGAAACAACTCCAACAAAATCTGTCTTACACAGGTTTTTACTCCCATTTTTCGATCTATTTCTCAAGTAAGCTATTACACCATCATTTACATCTCGGTAACTGTTGTTCTAGATCCGAGAAATTTCAAAAGAAATGAAATATTTTTTATTTTTACTTTGTAAGTATTACTAAGTTTTTTATTAAAATCGATAAAACAAAATTATTTTTCTGGCTAGGGAGTTCATCAACTACAACTCTGGATATCTTTGAATACAACGGCCTAAAAAGTTTAACAGGAAGGAAATAGCATCTATTTTTATTTTTCTTTTCTGGTAGGAAAGTGGTGGAAAATAAAATATAAATATAAATTTGTGTGGGGAAAAATTGAATGGAAAGTTATATTGCCTCATACATATAAAACAGAAACAAAAATATGAGTTAGTTAGATAAGTTGTTAGGAATAGATCTAAGTAGCTTAGACAGCTTGCTGAGTATACTTGCAAAACAAATTTGAAATTAAATATTAACATTTTCTTTAGATTTACACAAAAAATAAGCTCAATTTTACATATCTAAAATTCGACGTCGTATGCAAGAATGTTTAAATATCTCATACATCATTGTTTCAGTAAACTCAGAATAAATTACACATGAATGTTTGTGGCTACATACGGAAATTTGAATAATAATTCAAGCACAAATTCCTCAAAGGTGTGGTAGTTTTGGAGAACAACAGGTTGTGTTGTGTCGAAAGGTAGCGACTGACACAGATAGGAAAATTTTAGAAAAGGCAAACATGGAGTGGGGTTGGGCTCTAACATGCTGCCACAACCATGTACCCCATCACTGGCTGTATCTGGAAAATAATGTAATTGTTGACATGGAGATGAATTAATGGTACTGAACACTTCAATAGAATTGTTAAGAATTAGTGGATATTGCACATAGATATGAAAAAATAGATTGTTTTAAATGAGTGTATTTAGTGACAAGGATTCCAAAACAGACACCTAGGTTATCCCCTCCCTCGTGCATCCATGTCATGATGATCGCCTTCAATGACAATTTCAAAAACTAGGGTTTCATTAAGTAAGAGACAGAGACACTAGTTCTAATGACAATTTCAAAACCTAGGGTTTCAATAACTAAGAGACACTAAGAGACACTAGATCTAGATGATGGTGAAATAGTGAAGAATAAAACTTTTATGGAAAATAAGACCTATATGTATATATGTAAACATGGTAACCCAGTTTTCATAACCTGCATGATTTCCAAATAATAACAGTCCATGTTTTTTTATAAAATCTAATAAATATATTACTACAAGATATGCATGGTGCAAAAATAGATATGCATCAAATGCATGTGGATGTGGATGTAGAACAAGCATATTGAGTGGTTTATGTTTTGAAAGTCTTGTTTGCATCATATGGCACTTATTGTGTAGCATTCACTAGGGTTCTGCTCCTACATATAAGTTTAGATTTTATTAACATATGCATAATAGAGATGCTTGGCCTATTC
This sequence comes from Pseudotsuga menziesii, assembly GCA_001517045.1. NCBI lineage: Eukaryota > Viridiplantae > Streptophyta > Pinopsida > Pinales > Pinaceae > Pseudotsuga > Pseudotsuga menziesii. The sequence continues at coordinate 909,614 of LPNX010124195.1, read as the reverse complement.
ATAAATAACATCTAATTATAACATTGCATTGTTAAATAGTACATTATGTGCAGCATTATTTTATACAAGTTCCATCAAGTTTATTAATAATTTTTTTGACTTACCCATTGTATCAACATACTTATTATCATACAACCAAGCCCTTGGGATAATCTTTGTTATTGATGACATCCATTTGTCTCAAATTATTTGCATCTAGTAAGAAGTATCTTACCTTCGATGAATTTCTACTCAGAATCATTCATAACTAGAGGTTTCTATCAACGATTAGGTTCATAAAGTGATACACACTTGCACCTAGTTTGTAATCTAGAGAAAAAACTAAGGGTTTTTTTTCCTTCTATGCAATGTTCCAAAGAGTAATTCCCACTCCATTCACTACCTTTTGGGACAAAAATTTCATATATGTTCCTTGAAAAATATGAGAGTAGGTATGTGATTAAAATTTAATATGAAAAAGGATATTAATTTCCAACTAATTACCATGTAAATATGTCAAACAAATTGCAAATCATGCTAGGTTGTACTAGAAATAAGACATGGTAATAATGTAGAGAAAAATACTATCCATCTTCCTCCAATGGAGTTACCTCAACAATTACATATTGTTCCAAGTGAAATTGATATATGACCCCATGCATCAACCCAATCCAATGATTCACACCCATCCTAGTCACCATTGCTACATGGAGGGAAAAAGCAAGGGACATTTTTGGTCTATGCTTAAAATACAAGGTTGTTGGACAACCTAATGAATCTCACAATTCTGAGTCACACTCTTACATTCCCATGCATGTGAATGATCTACATCAACCACCTCACAAAACATTTCTGCACATTTCTTTTCCTTGTGAATTTTGCTTGCATAATTGATTCCTCTCCCATTGCTAATGTGCACCACCTGACTATAGATTGATCATATTGAATGATAAATTCAATAGATAACCACAATTTGTCCCTATCTAGGGTTTTTTTTACAGAATGTGCTTGAGATCCACCATGCTCTCTTTTACCATGCCCAATCTCAAAACAACCCTACATATGTGGATCCCTATAAATTTTGTACAATGAACACAACCACTAAAATATATGAGGATTATTGAACTGACCACTACATCCATCAAACCAAATCACCAAATGGAGTGTCGATACAAATGTATTTTCCTCCTAATTTCGTTATCATAGGACATGAGGTAACAATTATGTAGATAATGCAACTCATGAAACCTACCTTCACTTATGTAGAAATTATATTCCTTCAAAATTTCTCATTTCAATTTTCTTTAATGTATTCCATGTCTATGTGTGCTATGGATCATCAAAGAGACCTTCTCATAATGGTGATACTGGCTTTGAATATCATTTTTTGGATGGAAATTGTATTTCTTGGAGAAATAAACTACTGAAAGGATAGTACCACAAGGAAATGGATCTCAACAAATTATAAACTGCTCATCTAGTTATCCATGCATGTGGACATGTTGAACATATTGTTGTTCCCTTTTAGTAAAAGCCTTGATGAAATGGCTAACTTATACCTATTTTCACAAAATGAACTCGACATAAGTTATGTTTGTAAGTATGGATTGAATAAAATTTGAAATGAAAATCTAGAAATAAATACTGACCTAAGATATCACCAAATGTATTATTTTGCTTTCTCTCCCGAGGCATATTTCATAGCTAATGTATTTGAAAATTTTCATGTCTATAAATATATTCTCAAATTCATTGTCTTTGAGTGCACTATATCAGAAATGTCATTCCACCTAGTTGGATCATGTCCCATCTAAACAAGCTTTTGCATAGTGTGTTTCCTCCACCAACCTATTACACATGATGCGATGAATGAATTCTCTTGATGAAGTTGGCAGTATTGTCACAGATAAATATTGTACATGGTTATTATGCAACACATGACGAATTTACAAGCATTTCTCAAAAATATATTTCCCCAAGTTCAAATCCCCATGTTCATACTTGAATTCCTCATATAGTTTCGTTTTTTTTATGCCAAGAAGGTGTTTATTATGTGGTTCACGATCCTTTGAATCCATTCTAAATTTTAGTACATCCTTATAGTTTGAAGAAGGCCAGGTGTTATTATGCCAAAAAAAATGCATTTATCCCTTTACTATATCAATTATCTTCATGTCAGACTATAGAAACCTACCAGTAAAGGCCCAAAGATTTGTCTAGCGAATTGTTTGAAGATGCACTCTTCTAATAGCCTACAAAGTGTTTTTAACATTCCAATTAACAAGTATATATGTAGTTTTTAGGAAATGAAGGACCCTACTGTACTTGCTTATGATTGCTTGAGACATCAGATGATGAGTCGCATTGCAATCCTTCAAACATGTTTTCTTACCAATAGTGATAAGGGAATCTACTAAGATTTTCACAATACGAGAACATGGTCCATAATTATTTATGATATTTACCCCTAACTTTATTCTAATAACACTCAAAGACTTGGATTTTTAATAATGATAAAAATATTTTACATTTATCTCCATCATGGATTTAGAGACAAGATATTTTTTTAGTGTCTCTTGAGTTTGTGTTTTTAAGTGTCTTTTGAGTTTGATACACAATACTGCATTTAGATAGCATACCTTCAAGGGAACTAACAAGAGTTTCATTAAAATGTATATTTTTTGAAGTTATTTGTTGTGTACATTCTAATGGAGGTGAGGGTGTTGGAAATCTACCATGTACAACATCACCTGGATGCTCTAGTGTTTCAACTATAGCTTGTTGTCATTTATTCTCTTACTTGCAACTGGATTATGAAGATTGGACATCCTCTTGAATGCTTAACATAAAATTTTATTATTCAATAATAGTTTATACATGCAATCCCTCTCTAACTTCATCACTTGTATAATCACAAGACACCAAAACATAAAATTTTATTATTCAATAATACGTTCTACATGCAATGCCTCTCTAACTTAATCACTTGTATAATCACAAGATACCAAAAGAGTATCTTCATTTGGATAAGGTGATTCATTAATTATAGGTTGACTTTATTTTAGAATCGAAAGATTCCTCAATGAGAACCTATGATTTACTTCATGATTGATGGGTTCTTCTTCCTCTACTTTCGTGGAAATTGACGGCCACTCTAATGATTGGATCTATTTTTCTTATAATTTATTTGTAGGACAAACCATGGTGTCTTCCATAATGGACAAGTTCCCATAGAATTCCTCTTATTGATCATGTATGTCCATAAAATTCCTTCTATCGATCATGTCCAATCCTTTATTTTTTCTTCAATAATTTCTTGAGGATTGTTATTCTTTGTTTTTTTTCCTACTCAATTGTATATATTCCCCATCTCCATAATGATCAATTCAATGGAAATTGTCTTTGGTGCTTCTTAGTTATAGGGAAATGAATTATGAAAATTGTCTTTTGTGTTCCTAACTTATAATCAAATGAATATCGAGTATTATCTTTTGTGCTCTTTAATTAGAGAATCCTTAAGATTCCTAATTTTCTTCCTCAATTCTGAATGTACCTCATCATCACAATGATCAATGAGGAAAATCATATTTTTATCAATTACAAGGAATTGAAAGTTGTATATTTTATTTTGGGGGTTTTCAATTAGAGCATATTCAAGCGTGTTGTGTGTTCTTCCTCAATTGTTAATATATCCCATTACCATAATGAAAAAAAAATTCTTTTATGCTCCTCAATTATAAGAAAATGAATGTTGAAGATTGTCTCAGGTGCTATTCAATTAGAGAATCTTCAATTTTCCTGATTTTATTCTTAAATTGTGAATATAACCAATCACCACAATAATTAATGAGGAAAATTGTCTTTTGGGTGTGTGCAAGAAGTTGAGGGTCTCTTTCGGCGTGTTACATGCAACACAAAACTGAAAAAATAGACATCCATCAACTTGCATGGATATTTTGAGACACTTACATAATGAATCTTGTGATGAGTAAAAAACAAGAAATGTAGGAAATTGAATGACCTTTCTAAATATATAATTTTTTTCTATTGAAAATGCTGCTAACTATCTAAAATTAGATATTTTTTAACGGGCACTTTTTATTTTTGGGACAAATTATAAGGTATATGTTTTTGTGGGTGCAGCATCTGAGTGTCTAAATGATAGAATAAACTTATAAAAACTGATATACGTATAGAGAACATATATTAATAGTGCACGACTATTTTTTCAATAATAAAAATAATATTTTAAAATTTTTTTAATAATCAAAGAGATCAAACCTTGAAAACGATACGTCAATTGTGGGTGTAGCATTTGAATGTCTTAATACAATTATTTGGAAATGGGGTTTTTATAGCATTTATAGGTTGGTGTTCTTTAGTGTACCATACAATTTGTTTTTTAAATGGTTGAGAAATGAAAGAGATATGGACGAAACACTAACAGTGTGTTTTTTGAGTTGAGGAGTGATGATAGAAGATAAATAAGAAAAAAATAGAAAAAATTATGTATTCTTGTTAAAATTTACATATTTAGAATCTACAAAAAAAACCATATCTGTTTCTAAAATCTCATAAAAAATGGAGGTGTCCAACATAATCAGACAAACTGCTAAACACGAGCATATTGAAAATTTGGATATAATGTTGAATTAGCCATGGTTTATCATACTCCAAGGCATAGGCATGTTGAATCTGAAGCAAATTACGAAGAAACCATATAGGCATAAGAATTCCATGAAAGCATGGGTGGACGCTCAACCTTATCATTTGGAGGGAATAGATTTTTGAATTTAAACAAAACGCGAGTGCGATTTAGTAAAGAAAAATGGAAGCGTGTTTTATATAAGCAAAACGCGAGCATGTTTTAGCTAATAAAAACAGGGGCGCATTTTAGTTAAGAAATACAGGAGCACGTTTTTAAATACTACAACGAGTGCTTTTTTTGTCAATTATACAAATACTTTTATTATCTTATGTCCCCCCCTGACTCCCCTCTTCCCCCTAACTCATACTAACCCCCCCTCCTCTCTCTTCCTAACACCCCACCGCCCTAAACCTCCCTCCCCCCCCTCTCTCTCTCTCTTCCTCTCTCACACATACACACATCCTTCTAGCACCTCTCTCTCACTCCTAAAACCTAAAACCTTTCTCTCCACTCTTTCTTTCTCCCCAACTCATCTAACTACACTTAGCCCCCAGCCCCTATCTATTCCCCAACCCTCTCTCTCTCTCACAAACATAGACACCCACATCACACATCCATGGGTCACCCCCTATGACTAACATTCCCCCTCTTTCCCCAAATTCTTACTAATCCCCAATCCTTCTCTCCCTATATCTAACTCCCCTCCACCTCCTACCTCTCTCACCCCTACATTAACATCATCAGCATCATCATCATCATCATCATTATCAACATCAACATCATCATCGTTGTCATCACCATCATCATCGTCATCACCATCATCATCACCATCGTCATCATCATCATCATCATCATCATCATCATCACCATCATCATCATCGATCTTCATTGTCATCATCATCATCATTGTTGTCATCATCATTATCATTTTCATCATCACCATCCTCAACATGATCTTCATCATCATAGACATCATCCTCATCGCCATATTCATAATCATAATCTTCATTGTCTTCATCATCATCACCATCATCATCACCATCATCATCACCATCATCATCCTCCTCCTCCTCCTCCTCATCATCATCATAAACATCTTCATCTTCATCTTCATTTGCATCTTCATTATCATCATCTTCATCTTTATCATCATCATGATCATGATCATGATCATCATCATCATCATCATCATCGTCATCGTCATCATCATCATCGTCGTCGTCATCATCACCGTCGTCACCATTCTCATCCTCATCATCCTCATCATCTTAAACATCTTCATCTTCATCATCATCATCATCAGCAGCAGCATCATCATCATCATGAACATCAACATCATCAACATCATCACCATCATCATCACCATTCTCATCCTCCATCGTCATCATCATAAAAATCATCATAAAAACCATCATCATCATCATCAATAACAATAACATCATCATCATCATCATCCTCATCACCTTCATCATCATCATCATCAACATGATCATCATCATCACCATCAACATCATGAACATCATCATCACCATCGTCTTCGTCATCATAATCATCATCAACATCATTGTCATTATCATCATCACCGTCATCTCCATCATCACCACCATCGTCACCATCCTCATCCTTTACATCATCATCATCATAAACATATTCATCATCATCATCATCATCAGCACCACCATCCTCATCCTCATCATCACCATAATCATCACCATGATCATTGATCATCGATCATCATCATCAACATCACCATGATCATCATGATCATCTTCATCATTATCATCAACATCTTCATCTTCATCATCATCCTCATCTTCATCATCATCATAAACATCCACATCATCAACATCATCATCACCATCATCATCATCATCATCATCATCATCACCACCATCATCATCACCATCGTCACCATCCTCATCCTCATCATCATCATCATAAACATCTTCATCTTCATCATCATCTTCGTCATCATCATCATCATCATCATCATGAACATCAACATCATCAATATCATCATCACCATCATCATCCTCCATTGTCATTATCGTCATAAACATCATCATCATCATCATCATCATCATCGTCGTCATCAACATCATCATCATCATCATCCTCATCCTTATCATCATCATCACCTTCATCATCATCATCATCATCATCATCATCATCACCAACATGATCATCATCATCACCATCAACATCATGAACATCTTCATCGCCATCGTCGGCATCATCATCATAAACATCTTCATCATCATCATGATCATCACCATCACCATCATCACCATCCTCATCCTCATCATCACCATCATCATCACCATGATCATTGATCATTGATCATCATCATCAACATCACCATGATCATGATGACCATCTTCATCATCTTCATCTTCATCATCATCATCGTAATCATCTTCATCTTCATCATCATCATCATCTCCATCGTCATCATCATCATCATCAACATCAACATCACACTAGTGGAAAATGAGAGATTAGAGACCAAAATCCGCATATCAATGACCACTTTTGGTTTGGCGATCACTGGTGACTAATTTGCGGTCTTTTATTACATGACCAAAATTGGTCATTTTATTTTGGTCATTTATAGCTTGTCGGTTGGTCATTAATTTGGTCATATATTTGGTCATATATTTGAATCAATGACCAAATATATGGCCACATTTGTGACCAAATTAATGACCACATGACAAGCTAGAATATAACCAAATTTGGTCGCGTAATAAAAGACCATAAATTAGCCACCAAAACTGATTTTTGGTCATTGATATGTGAATTTTGGTCATTTTTCTGGTCATTTGTATCTCATTGTTTGGTCACGTTTCTCTCAATTATTGGTCATTTTATTTGTGAATTTTGGTCATTAATCTCATTTATTGGTCACTTATTTAGTCATTTTTAGTCGCTTTATGTATGGTCATTATATTTTAGTAGTTTGAATGGAATCCATTATTAATCAATATAAATTATTAATATGATATTATGTTTAAATTAAAAAAAAGAATCATACATTTATTCTCATCTAATACACATGCGAATTATGCAATGTCACATTATAATTAATTACAACACTTATAAATAATATCTAATACACATGTAAATCATGTAATGTCACATTAATTAGTTAATATTTACAACATTGATACATAATATAAAGTACAACCATATATATAAGTTTTAAACCACAAATTATATTATATGAAATGTCAAAAGTATTACAATAAATATGAGTTTTCTGAAAAACACATATTAATTTCCGTATAACTTTACAGGAAAGCCATCACTTTTCAAAATATTACAATGGCTAAACCATCATACTTGCACTTGGTTGCAAAACCATACTTAGATCCCACATCAACAGCTTCAAAACCATACTTAGATCCCACATCAACGGCTTTAAAACCACACTTAGTTGCTTGAAAGCCTCAACATCAGGCTCTTCATATGGAATGGCGAATCCTCAGTAGCGGGCTCTTCATACTAAATGGCCCACTTATAAGTTAAGCTCACTTGTACAATATCCAATAAAAAAATATCGCTTGTAAAATAGAAAAACAATGAACTGTAAATTAGAAAAACAATGAAGCAAATTATTTATCTTGTTCAACAGCTAACAACAATAACCAAGATCATGTGCAAAATAGGAAAATCTAATCTAACAAATTCAATTTAAGAATTGGTTAAAATTAAACTTGAATGGCTAAATATGCAACTATTTAGTACCTAAGAAAAGTAAAACTTAGCTCTAAACCAGGAAATGGATTTCAACAGGAAATATAATCAACGAATCCACAAAACAATTATGCTCGATTACATTGGTAGAAACCTGTATACATAGTGAAATCTGTGAAGGAGTTCACCCCTATATGTCATGTGGTTAATGAATGACATGACAACTATGGAAACTGATGAATGATTTAAGAAAGTCTCAAATCCAACGCCCAAAAGAATAAATAATAGATTTCTTTACCTGTGGAGTCACCATTCTGCTATGTATGATTTGGTGTAAAAGTGTAACAAATGCACTCAAACACAGGTTGGAAATGTTGGTGCAAAAAAAAAGTAAAATGTATGAATTGTGTATGTGAGAAAATATGTATAAACCTACTTTCCCAAACATGCAATAAACATAAATCAAAAGAGAAGAGGGAAGTGAAACCTTAGGGGAAGCCGCTTGATGAGCTGGCCTTGTTGGAACAAGAGAAGGTGAACTGAAAAGAAGAATCGTCTTTTATGGAGTGCTTCCATGGCGCTCAATAATAGCTACAATAAACATGTTTATAGGTGTTATAATAAAAATCAATATATATTTTAAGTGGAAATAACTTACAACTCTTCTAATCAAGATGAAAAACAAAATTACACTACTGCAACAAATTCTCAGGCCAAGTCCAAGCAATCATAGCTCCAAAATATCTAGAGACCAACACTACAAATTTATATTGTTTGACATAGGACAACACTAATATACCTCATCTAAATCTGCTGATGCATTGCAAGGTGGGAGCTTTAAGGCCTCTCGTAAACTGAACACCTATTTTTGGAGCTCAGAAATCACAAGAAAGTGTCCAACCCAACCATAACCACCAAGTCATTCACTGTCCATGTTCTGTAGTTGTGACATGTTCATACTTAGCCTGGTCTCCAGTTATGCTATAATAGTTTCTATCTCTTGTAGCCAATAGCCCCATGGGAATTGGCACTGCATATTCAACCGCCGAACCAGTGCCACCACCCCAACACCTAAGAATAAGTTCACCAGCAAGGTGACCACCTAGGAGATAACGGGCCATGCGCACTATTTCTATTCCAATGGATCTTGGCTTTAATTGGCTGCTAATTTCTTTCAAATTTAGGGGAGCCAAAATATTATCTATAACAGCTCTAGCAAAGAAAAGAGCTAATTCATTTGCAGCATCAGGTATGTCTAATGCAGTGTCCTCTGTAGATTCTAGTAGCAAAATAAAACCATTCAAAATATCTTCAACTGGAAAGACTTCTGTATAGACATCAGACAGTAAATTAGAAGCCATCTCTTTCTCTCTATTCTTTCTGTCCCTAGCTAATGTTATAAGCTTTTTAACAAAGATTGCATTGAAATCAGGAGCAACAAGATCTTCAAAACTCCTCACAACTTCAAATATATCATCAGAAATAAAGTACTCTTGAATAATAGTTATTTCCCTCTCGTTGAAGAGCCTAGCATTATCATGTTCTTCCAATCCATCCAGTTGACTGGGGATGGACCTAAAAGATGATGGACTATGCCAACCCTCTGTTGTTTCCTTCAGAATTAAGGACTCAAACATGTCCTTTGCATTAATTATGTCAAGTGATAGATCATCTATAGTGTTAGCAAGCCTGCCAAACCCTTCTGACATCTGGCTAGATGTTATAAGACCCTCCTCAATAGATTCTCTCAATAGGGCCAAAATAAGCAGCTCTGCACTTCTTTGTTCCATAGCTAAAATTAAAGCCATCTTTACAACTTCATGATGAAAGAAAGGAACATTCAAATCTCTTATACACTGACAAGCTTTTGTCGTGTCGCCACTTTCAACGTACTCATTTAGTAAGTCGCTTATCTTCTATTTCACTTCCTCTACTATGACATGGGTGCTGCCACCCCATTGACGTTCAATAACTTCTGTATGAAGAGGAGCTGATAAATAGCTTTTCTCAGCCTTCTGAATTACTTCCACACCCTCTGAATCCTCTAGTAGAGATTTCAATGTTTTGGTCAAAAAGGTCGAAGGAAGTATGTCATCAACTACTGCACGAGCAACAAATAATGCTAAAACATCTACTACATCAGGGATATCGAAGGCCAAGTCATCTGCTAAGTCGAGCAATTTGCTAAAACCTTTACTAACATGTTCAAGTTCAATCACATTAGCATACATAGAGTATAATAGCACTGCTGCCACCTCTTTCTCTCGGTCATGCCTATCCATTGCCATGGAGATAAGTTTTTTAACAAAATAATGGTGATAACTTAAACAGCCCAGATCAGCAAGATCAACAGCTGCTGAAGCCACATTGTCAGTAGAAAAATATTCCTTTATTATCGATCCAACTTTTCCCTTGTATTCCTCCATAGACTGAGAGACAGGTCTACCCACCAATTTGTAAGGTTCCTGCAGGCACAAATGCATAGCTTGTTGAGATAATTTTAGCTACAACACTATCTAGATGCATCTTAATTATTAATAAACAAAAACAAGATTACAATTTTGCATTCAAGGAAGTCTTTTTGCATAACTTCCATATAGCACAATCCATGTTTGGTGAATTTTTCAAAATAGGTTCCATACAAGAGCATCAACAGAAGACTACTGATGAAACAAAGTAGCTCAATCCATATTAGATGATTTTAACAAGAACATATCCCCTAGACAAGCATCATAAACAGTAGTAACACTATGTCTAGTTCCCTTTGAACATGGTGCTCAATTATGGCTACAATAAACATGTTAATAGGTGTTATAATAAAATTCAATATATATTTTTAGTGGAAAAAAATTACAACTCTTCTAATCAAGATATAAAACAAAATTACACTACTGCAACAAATTCTCAGGCCAAGTCCAAGCAATCATAGCTCCAAAATATCTAGAGAACAACACTACCAATTTATATTGTTTGACATAGGACAACACTAATATACCTCATCTAAATCTGTTGATGCATTGCAAGGAGGGATCTTTAAGGCCTCTTGTAAACTGAACACCTATTTTTGGAGCTCAGAAATCACAAGAAAGTGTCCAACCCAACCATAACCACCAAGTCATTCACTGTCCATGTTCTGTAGTTGTGACATGTTCATACTTAGCCTGGTCTCCGGTTATGCTATAATAGTTTCTATCTCTTGTAGCCAATAGCCCCATGGGAATTGGCACTACATCTTCAACCGCCCAACTAGTGCCACCACCCCAACACCTAAGAATAAGTTCACTAGCAAGGCGAGCACCTAGGAGAGAATGGACCATGTGCACTATTTCACTTCTAATGGATACTAGCTTTAATTGGCTGTTAATTTCTTCCAAATTTAGTGGATCCAAAATATCATCTATAACAACTCTAGCCAAGAAAAGAACTAATTCATTTGCAGCATTAGGTATGTCTAATGCAGTGTGCTCTGCAAATTCTAGTAGCAAAATAAAACCATTCACAATATATTCAACTGGAAACACTTCTGTATAGAGAGCAGATAGTAAAGCAAAAGCCATATATTTCTCTCTATTCGTTTTGTCCATAGCTAATGTTATATGCTTCTTAACAAAGATTGCATTGAAATCAAGAGTGGAAAGATCTTCCAAACTCCTCACGACTTCAAATATATCATCAGAAAGAAAGTAATCTTGAATAATAGTTATTACCCTCTCCTTGAAGAGCCTAGCATTATCATGTTCTTCCAATCCATCCAGTTGACTAGGGAGGGACCTAAAAGATGTTGGACTATGCCAACCCTCTGTTGTTTCCTTCAGAATTAAGGACTCAAACATGTCCTTTGTACTAAATTATGTCAAGTGATAGATCATATATAGTGTCAACAAGCCTGCCAAACCCTTTTGACATTTGGCTAGATGTTATAAGACCCTCCTCAACAGCTTCTCTCAATAGGGCCAAAATAAGCAGCTCTGCACTTCTTCGTTCCATAGCTAAAATTAAAGCCCTCTTTACAACTTCATGATGAAAGAAAGAAACATTCAAATCTCTTATACATCGACAAGATTCTATCATGTCGCCACTTTCAATGTACTCATTTAGTAAGTTGCTTATCTTATTTTTCACTTCCTCTATTGTGACGTGGGTGCTGCCACCCCATTGACGTTCAATAACTTCTGCATGAAGAGGAGCTGATAAATAGCTTTTCCCAGCCTTTTGAATTACTTCCACACCCTTTGAATCCTTTGGTAGAGATTTCAATGTTTTGGTCAAAAAGGTCGGAGGAAGTATGTCATCAACTACTGCACTAGCAACAAATAATGCTAAAACATCTACTGCATTAGGGATATCCAAGGCCAAGTCATCTGCTGAGTCGAGGAATTTGCTAAAACCTTTGCTAACCTGTTTAGGTTCAATCACATCAGCATACAGAGAGGATAATAGCACTGCAGCCATTTATTTTTCTCAGTCATGCCTGTCCATTGCCATGGAGATAAGTTTTTTAACAAAATAATGGTGATAACTTAAATAGCCCAGATCAGCAAGATCAGCAACTACTGAAGCCACATCGTCAGTAGAAAAATATTCCTTTATTATCGATCCAACTTTTCCCTTATATTCGTCCATAGACTGAGAGATAGGTATACCCACCAATTGGTAAGGTTCCTGCAGGCACAGATGCATAGCTTGTTGAGATAATTTTAGCTACAACACTAGATGGATGCATCTTAATTATTAATAAACAAAAACAAGATTACAATTTTGCATTCAAGGAACTCTTTTTGCATAACTTCCATACAGTACAATCCATGTTTGGTGAATTTTTCAAAATAGGTTCCATACAAGAGCATCAACAGAAGATTACTGATGAAACATAGTAGCTCAATCCGTATCAGATGATTTTTACAAGAACAGATCCCCTGAACAAGCATCATAAACAATAGTAACACTATGTCTGGTTCCCTTTGAACATGGCGCTCAATTATAGCTACAATAAACATGTTAATAGGTGTTATAATTAAAATCAATATACATTTTTAGTGGAAACAACTTACAACCCTTCTAATCAAGATGAAAAACAAAATTACACTACTGCAACAAATTCTCAGGCCAAGTCGAAGCAATCATAGCTCCAAAATATCTAGAGACCAACAGTACCAATTTATATTGTTTGACATAGGACAGCACTAATATACCTCATCTAAATCTGCTGATGCATTGCAAGGTGGGAGCTTTAAGGCCTCTCATAAACTAAACCCCTGTTTTTGGAGCTCAAGAATCACAAGAAAGTGTCCAACCCAACCATAACCACCAAGTCCTTCAGTGTCCACATTCTATAGTTGTGACATGTTCATACTTATCCTAGTCTGCAGTGCCAATTCCCGTGGGGCTATTGCCTACAAGAGATAGAAACTATTATAGAATACCTGGACAAAGAAACATGCCATTTCTAATTATTTGTGGAATGAATGCTTTGGATTGCAAATGTGCAAGGAATAGTACAGTAAAAAACCTTCAAGCAAAAAGCAACTACCTTCAAGGCTCTTCCTAGAAGGGCATAGTATACAAGAAACAAATAACTGTTTCTAACTCTCTTTATCCTTCAAAAAATGGTAAGCATCAAGAGATTTAAAATTTTCGCAGTTGCTCGTGATGGACATATTTTAACTTCTTTTTAATAGGTTGCAAAGAAACAGGGATCAAACCTACACCCAACAGAGCTGGAAAGCATTAAAGTGCAGAGAATGGGAAAAATGTCTTCATGAGTGTTCTAAGACATGCGGATAGGCAGAGTACGTGTTGGTGCATACCTCCTATGCCTTTTTGAAAAAATGGGTGCCTAACAAGCATATAGGTATGTATGTCTGAGCCCCCAATCTTTGCTATTTGATAATAAAAAATCCACAGATAGGCAAAGAGTTCAAATCTTGGGGGTCACACTGATCCTAGAGTTCTTTGAGGATGTGGGTAGGGTGCTACTGTAAAATTCAAGTAGATAATTTGAACTTAATTAAATATCCATATATCTATCTTAACCCTGAATTATCATTGCTTAACATGGAGTTATATGGATCTATGAATTATTTTGACACCAAATTTTCTTATAATTTGATTTTTTTCAATTTAACTTTTAATGTTACATAAGCTACATATCACCTTTACTCTTGAGACTTAGCTACAATATGAGAGGGGATTAGGACGATTTTTCTCAATTTTGGTAGAACTAAGAATCAAGGAATTTTAAACTCAAATATCAATATACACAGCTTAAGATGGATAGAAACAAATACCGGCAAATGAGAAAAACAAAGTAATGCAGTATGATAGATTAGTCTGAGTGGACAAGAACCACAACCAAAAAAATATTAAAAGAAACCATCTTAAGTTTCCTTTTATCTCTAATATCCCACGCAGGTACCCTCCTTACTATTAAAATTTCTAGATCCACCAGTAATTCCCACTCTAACCAAATAGAAAGACCATAAAACCTTAATTAAGCAAGCAACGTCCAACCATAGTAATAAAAAAAACAACTGAATAAAAGTCAGGAAATTGGCACTATCAAAAAGTGTAAATTTGAGAAGCAGTAAGGCCCTGGTCAACACATCTCACGAAGTTAAGAGGATGATTTGCAGTGGATGGGAATGATGAGATCTTATAGTGTATCTCACAAATGAATGATGACAAAATATAGTTCTAATTACAAAATAAATCTATGCAATTTTGGTGTTAAGCATGAAAATAAATAATGACAAAAGAATGCATGAATTTTAACTGTGATCTGTGTCGCATATTGAAGGTTATATTCACAAGAATGGAAATCCCACAGAGATTTCTAATGCAATCACAAACCTTAGAAGATTCAACACTGTAACAAGACACTACACTAGTTGGAGATAGTCTGCAATACCAGTTTGTAGTAACAATAAGAGGACCATAATATAAGGTTTCAAAGTGCGAATAGTATCATATATGCAACTACAAAGCAAGGTGAAAAGATTAGAAAAACTATTGTAGTGTCTGACAAAGGAACCTAGCCACAAGGTAGAAAAATCCAAAATACTTAACCACATAGACCCCAAATGATTAGAATCTGAGGATGCCGGAAACCCTCAGAGGACTGCAATGCTAACAGTTATTGAAACACAAAAATTCTACGACACCAATTTGTGATGATACACAAAACCACAAGCAAATCGACACAAGCAGCAAAAGCCAGATTGCAAAAGACTTGAGAATCTAGCAACAAAAGGAATGAAAAGAATAAAAGACAAAAACATTATACAGAAAGGAGAAGATCAATGGAATGTTAATACAGTAGCTTCAGGAAAGATGGTCATAGATGACTAATAGTCCTCTAGTATTTGGTATATTGTATAATATGTAAATTTTTATGTATTTCAAAAGAGCTATGATGACAGTGTCCTAGCTCCCTAATCTATCATTTATATTTTTCAGCCTGTGAGTGGTAATTCGGATAGCAAATACAGAAAGATAAAAAAGTATAGTGAGATCATACCCATAGGGTTAGTACTGAGTAATAAAGGATATGTTGGTCTAATGACTCTTTCTTAATGAATTTATATGTTGTCATTTTAATTTATGTCTAGATATATCCTATAACATGAATCTTTATTGCCGTAGTGTAAGCCATTCACTTGTTAACACATTCCATAGTCAAAAGAACCTGAAGCAATACAAAATTACAAAGAGCATCCTCTAGATCCAGGGTACCAGGAAATATCTAACTTTAAAATTTTAAATCAAATTGTTTAAATATTTCAACATTGCTTAATAAATCATATATCACATAAAGCAAAAACTATTCTCACTGAAGTCGTATTGAGTCCCATACACAATTTGTAAAATCTATTCATGCGTGTAAGCTACCCACAAGGTTCATACCAAGTAACAAGGACTGTGCTAGTGTAACAACTCTTTATTAGCGAATTGACATGTTGTTATTTATAATCTGTCTACATATGTAATGTAATGTAAATATTTATAGTGGCTGCACAAGTCATACAGTTTTTAATAAAGGGAACATTAAAATTAAATGAAAAGTGTACAAAGTTGTGACGAGAATCCTATAGATCCATGGTCTTAGGGATTCAGGAACAATGACCACAATAAAATTTTAGAATCAAACTGTCTTAAATGTCTCAACATTGATTAAGCAATCATTCATCATAAAAAATAAACCATTCTCAACATAGTCCAACTAAACGCCCCCAACACAATTTGTAAGATCTAGTCATTATAGTACTAAGTTAACTAGGAATGGATATTAATGAATCCATTGAATTGGTACGTTCTTATTTGAGTCACTAAAGAACCTGAGTCAAGAGCTCAAAATCTGTGCCATATCCCATAGATTGATGGTATTACAATATATTTGATACTGTGAAAACCATAAGGCACTCAATAGTCACTAAAGAACCTGAGTCAAGAGCTCAAAATCTGTGCCATATCCCATAGATTGATGGTATCACAATATATCTGATACTGTGACAACCATCATTTTTTAAATCAAACTTATCTCAGGCATATCAATGTTGCTTGAGCGATCATCGTAAATAAAGGAGTAACCATGCTCAAGGTGGTATTCTCACTAAATCCAACTACCTTATTTACAAGATCTATTCTTCATCTAACACTAACAGTTTCCTAAGACCCTTTCATGGTTTATCACATTTACTTATTTACTTAAAGTACCAAGAAAATTAATCTTCATCTAACATGAATCGATTAACAAATAGAATCCCGAATCGGGTTAATTCTTGACTACATCTTTGTCAGATATGAAATGAAAGTAGCACTATACCTTGTGTTGCATAGGTTGGGTGTTGGTGCATGTATAACTGCATAAAAGGTTAAAGCTTTTTAGCTATGAACAAAGTAGTGCAAAACTTAGTACAACTAGAGTCTGGAGAGAATCTATGTAACTATCAGTAGACACAAAACCTAGCACTAGTACCAAATTAGTTTTCTTTTAGAAACTTGTCTAAACCATCTATAACATGATCAATACAATAGTAAATGAGTTGATCCGTTAGACAAATGATAAAAATTCAAGACAGTCTTGGGCTCTCCTCTGAAGTTAGGACCTTTCCTACCAATGAATAAAATCAAGAACACACCACAAAACTAAAAACAACTGACCACAAAACAAGAAAATGAACAATGAAATGAAGATAATCAATATAATATGATTTGTCAACAAGATTTGCAAACTTAATTATTCATTGAAAAAACAAAGTACCTGTGACTTTGCAACATTAGCAGCTTCATCACGTCCCTTAATTTCTTCCGTTTACCTACAATCCTCTTCAACTTTTTTAATACGATTTATAGCTACAAACAAAATATTTCCCACAAGAAGGACAATTACAAATATGCTGAGAGATATTTTGATGGCTGAAAATGGTAGATTTGGGTCATCTAAGAATCTGCAATAGCCAAAAAGAACTAGTCTTGAGAAAATATTAAGACTTAGCAATTCTACCTTATCAAAATCAACAAGGACTTAGTATTTTTCCTTGTCAAAAGGCAACAATCTGATAGTACATTGAATTTAAACCAAGTAGATCCCTTGTGCCAAATTCAATATTCAAAGAAGGATTCAAAAGCCAACCTCATAAAAATGATTTGAAGGAACTCAAATTCAGGGACAATTTGACTTCCTCACACACAGATCATGCAAAAATTCACAAGAAATGCCATCCAATAAAACTCCTTACACACCACTGACTATTCAAAATTCAAAAGACATACTAGCAATGTAGTTCATGCTTTCTATCACGATCTCCAAAATCCAATTCGCTTATGTGGTGGCTATTAGAGCCCATACCATACATCAGCACAGGAAAAGATTTATTGGTTGTGTCATATACATTTAAAATGTTGGCCAAGTTACATGCAAGCTGATGTAAAAAATTCTATACCAACGACTCTACATCAAAGGCTCCACCCAAGTACCTTGAAATATTAGAGGAAATACTTTGATAAGTCATTTTAAGGAAATAACACATCAAACAGAAAAAATAAAGACTTAAAATTGAACAAAAATGGCTAGTATCCATTTCACCAACACAAATTCCTGAAAAATATCAGTCCACTGTACAGGAACCAAATCACACTGACTTGGGACATTTGCACTAAAATATAAGCACAGAAATAAATATTGTTATGATTGTAAGGCAGAGGGATTTGCAGTTACATTTCTTCTATGTTACAAAATAGAATATCTTCTACAGTTATATTTCTTTAATAGACAACACTTTCACCCAAGGTTAGAAAAGGTATCCAACAGTTTGCTGCTTCAGTATACTGTGGCTGTGAGGCAAGGGGTAGTTCTACTTCTTATACACAATATAATTTATGAAGTTTGGGCACTTGTTTTCTCTCCAGTGCACCATATTTCCCACATTAGTCACCCAGCTTTGTTGATAATCAGGTCTTCAATTATGCCAACCTATTACAAGCTGTCAGGAGGATATCCAACATTACATCACAAGTCAGTTACTGTTGTTTCCACCACAGGATTTGCTCATATTGTTCCTTCATTGTTTTTTGGATGCTGCTGTTTACATTCAGAACTGAGTTTCATTCTTATTCAAATCCCTTTCACTAATGGTCTCCCTCAAAAGACTTCTTAGACTTTTTTCCTCACCACTGTACTTCTCTACAATGTTCCTAGAATAGATAATCACCATGATTCGTTGCTGGTTTCACTCATATGCATACCCAGAACCTACTCAAAACTACCCAAATTTTAAAAAAACAAGGTTTTATGATTGTTGACTGCTATTGGAATGCACAGGGATAGGTCTAGCATGCCTAGGATATCAAAGAATGTTCCCAAAATTGAGATTGAAGAAAATTTACTACTCCTTAAAGGTCAAAATATGTCTGCAATATGCTAAGATCAGCCCAAAATGAGCCCAACATGCCTCATATTGCTCTTTGGAGGCTGCAATATACATTAAAGCTGCACAGAAGTTGAGATTAAGGGCTGTCTTGTTGCCCATAACTGCTTAATACATGCCTAGATATGAGAAATGGTCTGATCATTGTTGTTCTGAGGGTGAAAATCTTCTCAAAACTGCCCAAAAACAACCATAATGCTATTGCTCATCAGTGACCAGGGTATCATCGTCAATGTTGTTAGACTTGAAATTGGCAAAGCCAGAGTTGGAAACTCAGGAAAGACTCATTTAAGACTCGACAAAAGAAAAAAAACTCAAAATATAGTAAATTTTGTGCACAAAAAAAATAATGAAAATTCTAATCCATATAAGTTATAAAACCACATTTATGAAAAAAATCATTGGATCATCTCTTAAAAAATGATAATACAAAAATTGATACTCCATATTTATATTCAAAATAGTGAATTGAAAAATGATTTCATGAACAATGTCTCCAAGTCCAATCTTAAGTCTCATGCATGATTACGAGAAGTAGAACACCTAGAATAGAGCCTAAGGGAGATAGTGCCAACATCACTAGATTGAAGCAACAACTATGATGTAGGTGTATTGAGTGTTTCCATTTCAGAAAATGGTACACTAGAGGGATCCTCAGTCTCCTCATCAAGCCAACTCAAATCATCAGTAGAAAATTCATCCTCCAAGACCCAATCAGAGACTAAATCAATCTTATCCAAATAAAAATTGGATCTCCAGATCCTTTTCCCACAATGGTTTTGTGAGCATCCGAAGTTTGTAGTATACGAAGACCAATTCTCCAATGGATCATGCTCAAACCTGTTGAGCTTTTTGTTGTAGATGTGCTCAAACACTGACCAGTTGTGCTCAAAACCTGAAGCGCTACAAGGATGACACAGAAGTTAAAAATATTGGGGCCAAGTGGGTAAGACAAGATGCAACAAAGAAAAATGATTTCGCTGGTGATGGAACTACAACATCTGTTGTACTTGCGCAAGGTTTAATAGCTGAAGGTGTAAAGGTGATTTGTTGTCACTTATGTTGTATTAAGTTTTTATTCATTTTTATTGGTCCTTATGGTGGATGGTTTTCATTATTCTAAATTCAATGCTTCAATGGGTTTAAGATGGTATCGAAATGGAAAAATGCTAATAGCATTGTTGAAGAAGAATTTGTGATCTTCTTGTCAATTGACGAGCTTGAACATGAGCTTTAAGAAAAAAAACCAATAGACAAAGCTTCCTCATATTTTAAGATTTGTGGATAAGAATCTGAATCATAAACCTTTCTGTTCATGTTGTTGCAGCAAGAGAAAGTCCTATTCAAATTACTAGGGGCATTGAAAAGATAGTAAAGGCCCTTGTTTTTTAACTCAAGGGTTTGTCAAAGGAGGTAAGTCCTCACATTTTGAGTAGGCAGATTTTTTGCTTCTGGTTTTGTTAGATCTTTAATGGATTTAGTTTCTTAGTCTATGGAGCACTTTTGACATGGGAATAGTTGATTCAAAATTGTCATTTAGAGTTTTTTGAAGATTCCAGGGTAGAATGTTGAGGAATCTCTTGTGTAACATTTGGGACTGATTTTATTTGTAAAAGGTTATGCATGTGAACACCTTGTAAATTTGTAATATGTATTATTCTACAGGTTGAAGACATTGAATTAACAGATGTTGCTACAGTGAGTGTTGGGAATAATTATGAAATAGGGAACATGATAGCAAAGGCTATGAGTAAAGTTGGGAGGAAATGTGTCGTGACACTTGAAGAGGGAAAAAAGTGCAGAAAATCATCTGTATGTTGTAGAGGGAATGAAATTTGATCGTGGATACATTTCTCCATACTTTGTGACAGACAATGAGAATATGTCTGTGGAGTACGAGAATTGCAACGTAATTGATGTGAATGAAAGCTTCTTCTTATGTTTTGTGTTTTTCTACTATTTTTTACTACTCCTTTAATGAAGATAGAATAGAAATAAATCGCATAACCCTCATCTCAGTTGCTAAATTGTTTCCATAATACCCGTCCTTTGTCTGTCATATACTTATGGTACACCTTCCTGGTTGTTTTCAGGTTGGTGTTGGTTTGGAGTTTGTATAGAATTTTATATTCTATGCATTATGAAACTTTTGTTATTTCCATATAATATTAGATTTAGAACATTGATCTAAGGATCAGAAAGAAATATGAACACTACTAAGAAGAGGAAAAGGGTTGCTTAATTTCTATTCATGTGTGCATGCTTTTTTCTGCTACTTAGATAGCAAAATTTTGGGAACAAAATTCCCAAACACTATCAACCCTAAAGCTACTTCCTTTGATATGATAAAGGAAAATTATGGAATACATAACTTTGGTTCGTCAAAACACCCAAAATATGCATTTAATTTCTAGAAATTAAAGGTTTCTTACTTGCTATTGTGTCGTTGCTTATATTCTAGCTTTTTTCTCCTATACTCAGCTTGCCTAGCTTCAAACTTCTCTCTACTCAAAAATGGATGAGCAGAGTTGTAATTACTTATTACCATAATCCATATATTCTATGAAATTTACAAACTTGCTCAGTTAGAACAAATGTATCCAATTTTATCTAAATTCATAAGATTCAAAATTCAAATGACTACGCAAACTTAAGAGTAAGACTGGCTCGTAGTAGGTAAATACTTGGAAAACAAACTCACTACAAAACTAGGCTTCAAAAACAATTTAGGAACGTGTTTTTTAGTCTAGGTTTGGACATGTATAGTTTTTTATTTTACAGGTCAAACTTGACTAAGTCTTACACAACTCACCAAGTATTTCCATGTCCGCTAAGCCTGCCTAATACTAGTAAAACTAGCAAATTAAGATGTGTTTGACCATGTCTTCAAACTTAACAAGTTATAGCCATTTTGACCAAGTGTAATCATCATGCTTGACTCAGCAAGTCAAACTCATGTAGTCAAAGGACTCGGCCAAGTCTTGTAAGTATGATCCTATATCTAAAAAACTCATTTAGAAATAGTAAGATAAATCAATACAAAATAACACCTCACCTTTGAACAAGAGGGACAAAACCTAGCATATATCCCTATGCTCCATACATATCCATTGGCATAATATGTCCACTAAGTGGCATGTCAAAGGGATTAGGTTCATAACCCATGTATGGGACACCACCATTACATGCCATGTAAGCCTCTGGTCGCCACTGTGCACCAGGATAAGAATTATATGCAATAGGTGCATCATATGGCATCATACACCCTTCAGCACCAAAATCCTGTGATGCTCTCCACTGCATCTCATTGGTTGCAACAATGATAAAGAACCCAACATTCATCACTTACAAATGCATCCATTGGCTTCTAATTAGGAAAGGAAATTATAGTGAAATTAGAGAATACAACAAAAAAACATCCTATACACTTTTTAATACATCAGTTTCCCAAGTGAAAAGCAATATAAAGATGACTTACTAGTAGAGAGTTGTCGAGCTCGCTTATTTTTCTTCTTTCTTGCTGAAAACGAGCAAAGTTTGAAGTGCATGAGAAACACTGCTACAGATATATACCTACTTATCATGGATAAAAAAATCCACAAAGCCATAAATCCAAAAGAACCACCCCAATAAGCATGCTAAGTAATAACTACTTGGCTCAACAACATGAAACTTCTGTTGAACTTCTTCCTCAACCAATGGGGCACTCTCCTGCGATAAAGGCTCTTTTGTGCTCATAGACTCATGTGTTGCCTCAAGTGGCTTAGCTGTTTTTGTAGAGCAATTTTTCTCTAATGATTGTTGTGGCTAGTTAATAGGTGGCTTCTTTTCAGAAATGTTTTCCTTCACATTTGGCATTTACAACCTTGAAGGAGCTATGTTTGCCTCCTTTGCACATCCTGAAAGAGAAGGAGATGAATTTAGACCTGGCACACCTGGCTAACTCCATATCTGCAACAGAAAATACTTGGACCATCAAATAGCCATAAGTAGGTAGCTAATATCAACTTGTACTCATGCATACTTTTTGGATAACTAATATACCTTGAACTTGTAACAAGCTGCCGGCATTTTCTGTACTGCTGGTGTTGGTCTCCAAAATTCATTTTATGGTATCTAGAAGAGCCTTATTTGGTAATAGATCATCTGAAATAATATTTGTTACTCCACATACACATATGGACTTTGATATGATATGGTCCCTAATGCCTAAAATAGATGGAAACAAATTCATAGGTTTAAACACTAACAACATGTGCTAGACAAAAACATAGACTATGAATCACACAATCTGGAAAACATCACACCAAAGTAATATCTATGTAATTTTTCTCCAATTATCTTACATTTGTCACATTAGCTATTGAAACGACATTTACTAGTCAGCACAACATCTTTCATTACTTCCTTGCATAATGGACAATGCAATTCAGGTGGCAGTTCACCAACAGAACGGTTAGATGGGAAACCCTCAACTTCCTTGTCAAAAGCAGTTGTACATGACAAATTATTTTAATCAGCAGCTAAAAATTGAGAAGCAATGCATAGCCACTTTCATAGACCTTCCACTTTATAGTGTTGTCAGTGATAAAGGTTTGGTTTAAATGACTTACTTGTTAGGCCTCAAAACTGCAACTGCCCCATTTGGTAATCCATAAGAGCCATCGGGAGTATCAACAAGCATCGATTTGGGAATGTCAATTGGAGGCTTCACTCTTTTGAGGTCAAAATTGGGATCCATGTTTGTCGGACAATGCTGGATGAAATGTCCTAGAGAAAACAAATAAGATGGTGAGAACCCATATCTATCCCATTAGCCATGCTCTTAATGAACATTTTTCCTACAAAGTTACTAGACATGATGAACATATTAGGAAATTTACATATATGATAGGCATATCCTTGTGGTGGTTTTTTCCATTCCATTCCATGCCTTGCATCATTAATTCATCATAAAATTCCTTTAGACCTAAACTATCCATCCAAATCTGAGCAAGCTCGACAAGGTGAAAGTCAAATTTCTACATTCGTCATCTCTACCAGTTAATACAAAAGGAAAACTGTCTTTACTAAAAAATTCAACATTCATGGGTTTCTAGAGTGTTGGCCAACTATGAACATAACTACAGTGAAACAATTTTTAGCCATCTTTCTATTTGATCATTAATTAAACTCAAAGGTGGAGAAACCACTTTATTTGGATTGGATTCTCTTTTATTGTAAGCAATAACCAGACCTAACATGCACTTCAAACCTTTCGAGTTTCTAGGAGCATTCTGAGCTTTGTACTTGCATGTAGTTCCCTTTAGTATCCTATCAATTAGAAATCAAATCTCACACGTCTACTCTGAATTTGCTTCATAGACAATAAACCTTTCTATTCAATTTTCCCCATGATATGTAGTATGGTCTACCCATAGCAACAATCTCTTTAATATTATAATTAAGCTTTTTTTTTAAATAGAGTATGATCATGATTGTGTTTCCCAAGTTTCTTTGAAACAAATACTGAATGTTGTTCCTGTCATTAAAATTCATCTGTCAATCTGCATAAGAATGGAATTTATCCACATTAGGTCAAATTCATTCATCTAAGATAACTTTACTTAAATGAAAAAAGGGAAAGTTTGAGGTATTAATATCTTCATAAATGTATTCATAAAATTCAATTTTTAAGTAATAAATTTTAACTAGCTCCTTGTAGTCAATGCTTTATCTCATATTCTTAACGTCCACATTAATACAGGCACAATTGAAGACATAAAACTAATGTCTACTTTGAAAGTGCTTTATCTCAGATTCATAACTTCCACGTCAATATGGGCCCAATTGAAGACAAAACTAATGTCAATTTTGAAAACTTAAGAATACCATCATTGTGGTTTGGAAGTGAATAATATATATTTTTGATTTGTATGAACATTACTGCATGACTGTATTGTTTGATAACATCATATATTTCCATTAAATTCATTAAAATTTAATTGTATAACCCTCATTGTCAAAATTCATGTTACAAGAATAAATGTCCACAGTCCACCCTATCAAAAAAGCATCTACCTACCATCTAATTGCATGCAACCTTCACAAAATACTAACCTCAATTCCTCCAACATCCTCCATCCTCCATGAAAAATAAATTTCATTGTCAGCAGAAAATTTCGTTCTTGGTTCATTCATATTCTCTTCTCCACCCACATCATCGTTCATTCATTCATTAAAAGAATCAAACCTCAATCATATTACTGAAGCAAGATTAGTGCCAAATTCAACTTCAAATTGAGGACACCAATTTTGCATTAGCCAATCCATCAAAATGTTGTTAAAAATAATTGAACAGCTTTTAAGTGTGCACATTTTTATAGTTGTAAAATCCAAACAATCAAAAATAATAAGAATCAATTATAATCATCCCAGAAAACCAATTAAAGCATAGGAATATTGAATCCTTGAGAGGGTGAGAACATAAATGAAAAGATCGCATTGTTGTTGTTATACATTTAATAAAACATGACAACAACAGAGCACAGAAGCCAAACACACATTGGAAAGTTGACCTCCCATGAAATAAGCAAACAAATAATATCTCAAAATTCTAGTAAGAAAACTAAGCTAATGAAAGATAAACAACAATCCTAATATATTTACCAAATCCTATTCCTACTAGACCCCTTCCTCCAGCACCTCTGCCAAATCCTCTTCCAGTATATCCTTCTTGTGTTTGCTTGCAAAGATAGCTAAAAGTGTAAGGAAGACACCTAAAAGTATTATTTGTTGTACTCCAACTTGTTTTCTCCTATTAATCTTATCCCTTACATTATTCTCAAGCAATACACGAAAAAGGCATTATAAACAACCCATATATGTCTCACTGATGCCACCCCAATGCAGTTGAATCAACAAGAGCCTTAATCTTGCTATCTTTGTTAAATTTATCTGTAAACACTGATTGTGAATTTGTTGTCTGTATTGCTTGAGGCACTTCAGATAGTGAAAAGAGATCATTACCAAATTCATCCCACTCTAAATAATTATGCTACATGTTTAAATTATGAATAATTAATAATCTATTATGTAGTTGTCAGTGATAGATAGTCGTTGTCTTTGAGAAGTACAATGGTGTGTATCCTTACAAATTTGAACTGAGAAGAATCATAAGTCTGAAACCCATTCTTAGGTAGTAAAGCTTGATCTTTGGGTTTTTCAATTTCTTTTGGCCTGTAAATAACAACAATTATAATTCTAATCTCATGATGATTCATCTATCATGTGTACTAGTCCACCTAAATCTAAACCACAAAATCAACCATTCATAATGTTGAGAAAGTTGAAACATCATTCATACACCATACTAGATTATAGGAATTGGTAGCATATCCAAATAAATGCATGCAAACTCGAAGCCACCATTTACATTGTAAAAACTATAAATATAACCTAAATAGGGACAGAGCTGAAAGGGTGTACTCTTATTTCTTCTCTGTCACAATTGGCAAGTGAGGCCTTCCCAAAACTCGATGGACTAAAACAGATGTATTTTTTGGCAGCCGCATTCCTTCATCAAGATATTCTGAAATAAAAAAAAATACATAAGCTATATCACAACCTACACTAACCATTGGAATGGAGATGTCTTCAAGCCGATTCAAAGGTTTAGGCCTAAACAAACTACAATTGGGGCAAATATATGGGATATATGCCACCCAAACACCCATTATGGCAACAAAAGTTCATCAACATACACCACATATCAAACACGTAAAACACCCACTATCGCAAACTGCGATGGGGTAGTCAAAATATTAGTCATATATTTGTAGAAAAAAATGGAGTTTTTATCATTGAACATAAAATAGTAAAGCATGGCTCAAATTATAGATCTTGAAAGTCCAAAGAGTTCTTACCCACAAACACAGAACAACAGAGAAGGCACTCCATGGGAAGGAATTCGAAACCTTCAAACCACATGCTCTCCCAGCAAATCACGGGCTCTTGTAGCTAAAGAAAGAATATTTACCAGTTAATTACAAATGTTGGACACCACATAAACTAGGTTTCAAATCACAATCTCTCACAGCAAATCACAAGCTCTGGCGGCTGAAGAAAAGACCTACCAGATACCAAAAGAGGAGGGAATTAGGTACATCAGATTGGAAATTAAGAACTCAAGACACAACCTTAACAATGAAAAACGGATGGAGGGGCTATCCATACTCTTTTTTACAAGTGTTTGTTCACTAGACTACTTGGATAATCCTTTTTCCAAGTTAGCATAATCTTTATCTTGCATTTGAGCAATTTATGAAGCAATTTCAGAGTTCAGGGTTATACACAAATTTTAATTAAAAAAAAGGGTGATCAAATTCAACCGAAAAAAGAACATTACAAACTCATAGAAAAGAGAAATTGTTCCAGTTACAAAAATAACAAGCAAAAGAACATTACAAGACTAAATTGGCCTATTGAAATGTACCTTGATATCTATTCATATAGTCCAAAAATAAGACTGAGAAGATCAAGGTTCATTTGAAGCAGATTCACCCCTCATTGTTAATCCCTCTGTGCTATGATTAATTCCAAGATTATTTGGCACTCTAACAGCAACTAGTACCCAAAATGATATCATCATATGATTCCTAAGTCATAACCCCATGGGATCCATTAGATCCCTACCTTCTTACTACTCAAAGTTGTCTTCCAGCTTCAATGTTTGGGAAGCAACCTCCTCTTCATAATCGTTGACCACAAAATAGGGATTGTGCCCAATCGGATGGAACCTGTAACCAGTGAACACATAAAATGCAAGGGTTTCCAATTATCAGCCATGACACTAGTCTAGGCATACCGGTAAGCAGTTATGGTGATCACATCATAAAATACAACGTGAGTGAAGTAAATATACCAGACCACCACAATGTAATATTGTTTGAACAGAGTCAACTTCATCAGATTCACAACTGCCTTGCGATCAGTATGTGCAGCCTGGTGCAAATTCTTTATAGACCAAATAATGGGGAACAAGACAACACAACAACAGATCATGTAAACTAGGAGAAACATCTGGTTCCAGGCAAGCCAATCCTTGGCATACAGCCCAGTCTCATTGATCACCAAAATATCAATATTGTCTAAGACTTGCAAGGGAATGAAAACAATGAGAACTTTCTTCTCCTTGCCTTGCAGGTAGGTTTTCAAGAAGGAACAACTGGTGCCAATCAAGACAATCAAGGTTAAAAGCATAATTCCCTTCAGAAAACTGAAAGTATAAAACAGAACATCCCATCCATGGGTTTTTTCGATTCTTTTCATGAAATACTTGTCCTTTTCCTCGTAGAGGAGATTTAGAGCTTTCAGATAGACGAGGGTGACCATGAATAAATGGGTTCGGTAGGTCATAAGATGGTTTTTTATAACCATGTAGATCCAAACCCCAACCAATGCAATAGATATCAAAGATAGTGAAAAAAAGATTTGATAGAAGGGTTTCACCAGCCGAAAGATAATGCCTGCTGCCATCACTGCCCCCCTCAAGATTATAAATAACTGTAGTTACATCCATTGAACCCACGATGTCACAGATACAATTGGCAAAAACCAGAGTAAACTGGTTTGCTTTGAGCTCTTTGAAATTTTTGTTGAAGGGAAGTGGATTCTCCAAATCCTTAAATGTAAGGAGGGGTGTGATGAGCTTACTCTCGAGTACACAACGAATTTCTCCATGTTCCAGATCTTGTAAGATGTGAAGCCAGACATCTCTGGTGCTTAGGAAGAACCCCATGGACTCCAGGTCAATATCATTATCCTTGATGGCCTTGTATGAGGAATCCTTCACATATATTTCCAGGAGGCCTCTCTATGAGAACCCAAATTCCTCGAAGGGAATGATTAAATGGTAGTCAGATCGAATCTCTGAATGCTGGATTTGAGCTGAACAAAATGGAAATAACCCCATCAAAAATACCATCATTTCCATTGGATAAACCCTTGAATTGGACTCCATCCTAAAGATCTAAGATGAATATTTCATTGCATTGCAGTCGCATCCTGGTGATCACCAAAATGCCATGTGGAGGGAAGAACACAGTGCAAAATGGCCATAGATTGAAACATACCTTGTGCCATTGAAGTCTTGAACAAAGTCACCTTGGGCTTGAGTGAAATGTAAGATTGTTCTCCATTGGCACCCACCACTTCACGTTGGTGCCAAAACCCAAATTGTTAAACTACACTAATATGATAGAATGAAATTTGTATTTGTTTAACTTGAATTCTATCATATTTGTATTTTTTTAACTTAATTTTTTTATAAGTATTAATAGTATATAATAAAAAATTACTTACCATATTTGTATTTGTTTAACTTAATTTTTTTATATGTATGAATAGTATATAATAAAAAATTACTTAGTAATTTTTTTTAAATTTTTTTATGTATTATTAGTATATAATAAAAAATACTTAGTAACATTTTTAAATTTATAATGTAAATAGTTTAATAATTAATATTATTTATAAATAAAATATTTAAAAACAAATGTATATAGGCATATTTGTATAGTTATTTTCAAATATATAAGTAATAGCTCACTGCTAGGACATTGTCATAGTTAATTTGTTGTTAATAGTGGAGTTGTAACACATGAGGCTCTGCAATTTACTAAGTTCTAGGGGGTCTATGAATCCATTTGTAGTCTTAGAATTTAGTAAAATATACAACATTGTCAAAATTGTAATTTTTCATTATCGAACTGATCCACAACTAAAAGTGACCAATTGTTATGTGGTCATTTTTTTCTAGATACCCTATGACCAAATTTGGTCATTTATCTTGGTCTTTTCTAGTTTATTTTTATCATGTGACCAAAATTGGTCATTTATCTTGGTCTTTTTTAGTTAGTCCACTTAAATTTATCAATTTTGGTCATTTATCCCTTGAAAACAATTGTGGTGACCAAAATATTTGGTCTCCTATTCACTAATCTCTCATTTTGCACTAGTGATCATCATCACAATCATCACCATCATCGTCATCATTATCATCATCATCACCATGATCATCTTCGCCGTCATCATCACCATCATCGCCATCCTCATCCTCATCCTCATCATCATCATAAAAATCTTCATCTTCATCATCATCTTTATCATCATCATCACCACCATCATCATCATCATCATCATCATCATCATCATCATCATCATCATGAGCATCAACATCATGAACATCATCATTACCATCATCATCACCATCCTCATCCTCCATCGTCATCATCATCATCATCATCATCATCATCATCATCCTCATCATCATCATCACCTTCATCATCATCACCATCATCCTCATCATCATCATCATCATCAACATCAACATGATCATCATCATCACCATCAACATCATGCACATCATCATCACCATCGTCGTCATCATCATATTCATTGTCATCATCATCATCAACATCATAGTCATCATCATCATCATCATCATCACCATCATCATCACCATCGTCACCATCCTCATCCTCATCATCATCATCACCATAAACATCTTCATCATCATCATCATCATCATCATCATCATCATCATCATCACCATCATCATCACCATTATCATTGATCATCGATCATCATCATCAACATCGCCATGATCATCATGATCATCTTCATCATCTTCATCTTCATCATCATCATCATCATCACCATCATCATCACCATTATCATTGATCATCGATCATCATCATCAACATCGCCATGATCATCATGATCATCTTCATCATCTTCATCTTCATCATCATTATCATCATCATCATCATCTTCATCATCATCATCATCTTCATCATCATCATCATCATCATCAACATCAACATCATCAACATCATCATCACCATCATCATCATCATCATCATCATCATCATCATCGTCATCGTTGTCGTCATCATACTCATCATCATCATCGCCATCATCATCACCATCGTCACCATCCTCATCCTCATCCTCATCATCATCATAAACATCTTCATCTTCATCATCAACTTCATCATCATCATCATCATCATCATCATCTTCTTCATCATCATCATCATCATCATCATCATCATCATCATGAACATCAACATCATCATCACCATCATCATCATCATCCTCATCCTCCATCGTTGTCATCATCATGAACATATTCATCATCATCATCGTCATCATCATCATCAACAACAACATCATCATCATCATCATCATCATCCTCATCCTCGTCATCACCTTCATCATCATCATCATCATGATCATCATCAACATAATCATCATCATGACCATCAACATCATGAACATCAGTGTGACTATTGTCATTGTCATCATCATCATCATCATCATCGTCGTCGTCGTCATCGTCACCGTCGTCACCATCCTCATCCTTATCATCATCATCATAAACATCTTCATCTTCATCATCATCATCATCATCATCATCATCATCAACATCATCCACACACACAAATCCCTATGTCAGACCTTACCACTAACACCCCCTACCGTATCTTTGTGGCACACACACACAAATCCATGTGTCAGACCTTACCATTAGCACCTTTTTAACCTATCTCTCTGACACACACACACACAAATTCGTATGTCTCCCATTACCAATAACACCCCCTAACCTATCTCTCTCTCACACACACATATCCCCATGTATCCCCTTATTACACACCCGTAGAGTTGTAAAAAAATATAGTTAGGTTTAAGAAAGGGGGGATGTTAAGGCGCAAAGACTAAGGGAGTGCTTGTTAATTCCCCCTAAACCTTGAATGATCCCTTAGCCATGCAACTACCTTCTTAAATGCTCCAAAATTCTATTAGAGTAAAACACGCACGTGTTTTATGTATCCAAAATGTGCCCCTGTTTTTGTTAACAATAATGCGTGCACATTTATCCTTTGTACAAATAGTAGCAGTCGTTGTCTGAGAAACACTCTAAACACATTTTTGCAGGTTTGACAATCCGCGCACAAATTCAGGTTACAGACAGTGTGTGAACATTATATTCTTCACCATATTTTCACACAATCTTGTTTTGTGAATCAAGCATCTCGACCACAAGTTTCTAAGTTTCACTTGGAGCATGGTATACATTGAGGAGCAAGAAATAAAGAATGGAATGAGCAAGAAAGAATCCATTAATTGAGCAAGGAGCCACATAGAGCATCTCCACCATTGTTTTTCTTGCAATTGAGGAGCTAGCAAAGGCAACATTAACTTGGTCACTGTGGTGGAGTATGTAGACACAATTGAGCAAGAAAAAAACCAAGTCTGGAGAATTTCCCATTACGGAGCACCATACAACATTTCTACCATTGTTTTTCTTGCAATTGAGGAGCTAGCAAAGGCAATGTATTCTTCCCAATCTCCCCCCTAGATCAAGAGTATGTAGACACAATTGCTCAAGATATTTACCAAACTTGGGGAATTTCTCATTGAGGAGCACCATAGACCATCTCTACCATTGTTTTTCTTGGAATTGAGGAGCTAGCAAAGCCAACATTCTTCCCAATCTTCCCCCTATCTTGAGTATCTAGACACAATTGAGCAAGAAAGAAACCAAGCCCTAGGTGGTTCCCCATTGAGAAGCTAGCAAATCAAACCATATATATCATTGATCATTGTGGTCATGGGAAACTCACGCAATCGAGAAAGAAAATCAGCAAGGAAGCGGATACCCAATGAAATCCTTGGAGAAATTAGAGAGAAGAAAAGAAATGACATGACCAGTCGAAGACGCTCTATGGACACTCAACCAATTCCGATTGTTGAGGATGCCATAGTTCTTCCTATCAATCCACATCAAGAAATACAAAAGAGTTTGCTCGAGGGGTCTTCGGTCACCATATCAGTAGAAAAACGAGCACTGCATGGCACTAATCAAGGCGTAAAATGTAGGTGCACATCAAGGTCACCTGAAACCTTTGCAGATTTAATTGAATGTGGGTATACAAGTGACAAAGTTAGAGAGACACTGAATGCCGAAGGTATGCTCGAAGAAGACAATGTTGTTCAGAACACTCAAAAGGATTTCCAATTGCCACTGTCCGACCGTCAGGAAGACATGGACGTACATGAAGCTCATGTTCAAACGCTAGACCGACCAGGTGATATGGTGCAGGTTGCAATTCCAACCTCCCTATCTCCATTAGCAACTTCACGCAGAAGAAATCCAAAACGTATGCAAATCGATGAAAGTCTCATTAGTTCGCTTGAAGATATGCTATCTAAACACAGTATTGCATATCAAGCTCAACAGATACTTGCCAACTATTTTGATTCTAAATGTGATGGAGATAAATGTAGATTATTTATATCGTTGTTAAAATCTATGTCTATGACTGTTGTTAGGAAAAACTTAAGGATAAATATGATAAATAGTTCTGAACCAAGTTCTTATGTTGTTGGAAGTTTGGTAGATGCATTTAGTAATATTGGAAAACAATCTTGTTCAAAGGATTGCAATGCAGTTCGTCATGTGTTGTCACAATCAATCGTGAACAAAATCACCAGGGCCCTTCGTCTTCTTAAGCCTACATGCAAACTTTAGGATTGGATATCAAAGCACTTCGTAGGTATTTTTCTAGAAGAGAACAACTTGACTCTAGTGAAATAGATGTCTGGTCCTTCGTTGGCAGGTTGCCATGCTCCGATATGAAGCTCATTGATGCAGTAAAGGGACTGGTGCAAGAGTTTTGGAGTGACAATAGTAGACCTTCATCCAACCAAAAAGATGTACCAAAATTGAGAATGGGTTCAAGGGATCATGAGCCCCACATTAAACATTTTCTTGACATGACACAGACAAAATTATATGAGAGGTTTAGGCATGAACATAATGAACTTAACTTGGGCCAAAGATCCTTCGAGAAATGCAAACCATGGTATGTTAAAATAAACACAACTCGTAACACATGTTGTTGTTGATATCACATTGAGTATGCTTATTATTATGATACATATATACATATATTGGGTGTTTTGCATAACACTCTTGTGTAGGAATGATCAACTACATTGCCACCGACATCATCTATAGAGTTTATCCCTAGCATCTTGTGTAGAAGGATAGAAGGTTGCACATTTTATCAAAGGCCTTGCGTAGATGGGACATGCCCAAGGTGTGGTGGAATGGCATTTTTGGAAAAATGCATACATGTCACCGATGAGCATGAACATGGGAGACATGAAGTGAACTTGTAGTCATTCAAATATGTCACGTATGATATCAGTGGAGGGAGTGAAAGGAAAAAAATACAATTGGTCACCTCTCGGGTTAGCAAGAAGTTCCTGAATAGTATTTTTTCCTAGTGATATCTATTTCTACTTCATGTATGTAACAACCTATTGATTTGTACATCTTTATTGTTGATCTACCAGGTACTCGTATGCAAGTTCATGGAGGAATTCTTTGAAAAGACACAACAGTGTGTAAAACATGTACATGTGGCTCGTTGACAAGATGAGCAGTTTAGAGCGTGCCGGGATATATTTCCTATTGGAACTATATTATCAGTGGTCGATTTTGCAGAAAACTACACTCTTCAACCACAAAACGAGATTCAGAGTCAATATTATCACTCAGATAAGGTCAGCAAAATGGTCCATATCACCTATAGACATGGGTGGATAGTATTGAAAAGAACAAGGTTATATTGAAGGAGTATCACTTTTACATAAGTGATGGCAGGTGTCATGACTTGGATTTTGTATAGCATAGCTTTCAATTGTTCTACAAACACTTCGAGGATAACAATATACAAATGGAACAACATTGGATTTGGTCTGATGGTTGTGCGGGGCAATTCAAAAATTCCCATTTCTTCCAATGGCTGTGTATTCTCCACAAGAGGCATAAGGTGCCACATATCTGGAACTATTTTGAGACCGGACATAGAAAAGTGGAACATGATGGAGAAGGTGCATGCATCAATACTGCATTACATAGGAAAGAGATGAAATTCACAACTATTTTGCTCATCCGAGATGCAAAGACCATTGTTGCATGGTGTTCTTCAGTGATGGGGTAGGGAGCTAGAATGCAAGAAGACCAATCATCTAAAAAAGCACATGTACATAGATATGTTTGGGAGATGTTCGATGTATATCGATCACATCTATATGAGTGCAAGACTGTCCAAGGAACTCGTGCATTCCATTCGGTTAGGAGATCAGAAAATGGTATAGTCAAAATGTGGACAAGAAAACTCTCTTGTTTTTGTTATCCATGTAGCAGTGGTGAATGGGACAACTACGAATCCACAGATTGGGTTGACAACTGGGATTGTGTATCACTCCCCATTAACCGACAAATAAATTCAGAATTATCTCAGTTGGAGGAAGGCTATTCGAGTATTTCACATGACTATGACCACATTTATGATCTCATACAACCAGGTTCGACTATTATGTTGATCACTTTGAAATGTTTGATGACTTGTTGTCTTTAGTTATCTAACGTGGAAATTAAGGCCAGCAATAGATTAATTTTACTCACAACAATTATCAATTGATCATGCAAAATTGCTAACACAAGAGACTGAATATGGAGTTGTAACACTAAATTGTATTAACTGAGTGTACAATAGCCAACCCTGTAATAACATAGGTTTCTGAATATATAGAATACATCAAGAAATCAAATGCATGAGGAATCCAAATCTAGCATAAAGCAGGCTTACCAAAAATAAGCAAATCCCCCATAGGTGTAAAAAGCTGATCCCAAATCTGTCATGGAGCTCACGAATTGGGAAAAGGGCATAGGAAAGATAAAGAGTGGTAGAATGGCAGCTCATACATGATTTTGCATGGATAAAAGAGAGGAGGATGTGTAGGACCAAAAATACGTCAACCTCACCTAGTCTAGCTTTTCCTTGTCTTAAAACACTGAAAAAGCAGGCAATAAAGCAAAAAAAGCAGAAGGGCGCCTAGGAGGCAAGGAATAAAGAAGAATTGATTCCTTTAGCTCTCCCATGCGCTACATGAGTCAAATCGAGCAATTTTGACCTCTATGGATAGGCAAATAGCAACTTGCACAAGGTGTGACACATGAACTAGGCAAATAAGACAAATATAATGGAATTAATGTCTAAGTGGGTAAACTATGGGTTGATTATTCTAACACCCCCCCTTAATCCTGACTTATGAGTAATATATAAAAAAAATATAGGGCCTAGCAACAAGGCTTAGTCACCCTTTACATACTGCAAGTCCATACAACCAAGGAAAGAGGCAAAACCAACTTGGGAAAATCCTCCCTTAAACATGGACTGTAAAACAAAATTGTAGAATCTTGTCTCCACTCATGCTTTCACAGCATGATCAGAAATCCCCAACAGTGATTTGAGATTGCTGAAGGTATTCTGACAAATTGCTTTGGTGAAGATATTAGCTACTTGTTCTAAAGATGAACAGAAGAGTAGGTGAATGGTGCCATCATGCACAAGCTCTCTGATGTAGTGCATGTGAATATCAATGTGTCTGGTTCTCTGCTTCTAAATTGGATCTTTGCAGATTCGAATGTAACTCTAGTTATCACAGTAGATGGTAGTTGAGTACTCAGTTTCGAATCCACACTCTCCAAGTAAACCCTACAACCATAAACATTGAGTTGCTGCATTAACAACTCCTCTGTACTCTGCTTCCATAGATGAGAGTGGAATGGCACTCTGTTTCTTGCTTGACTAGTTGATTGGCCCTTCTGCAAGCATGAACACATATCCTGATGTGGAATTTCTATCTGTGCTATCACCTGCCCAATCACTGTCAGTAAATCCAATCAACTCAAGATCAGATTTTGCTTTATAGAAGATCCCATGTGTCCTTGTTCCTTGAACAAAGTCAAGGATCCTTTTGGCTTCTTTCCAATGGATCTCATGAGGTTGATCCATGTATCTAGAATCCACACTTACTGCATAACAAATATCAGGTCGAGTATGTTTCAGATACAACAAGCATCCAATCAATTGCCTATACAGTGTATTGTTTACCATCGGTGGAGAATCATCTTCTTCCAGCTTCACTCCTGAAAGGAAAAGAGTTTTGCTTGCTTTGCAATATTGCATTCTAAATTTGTTTAGCAAGTCCAAGGCATATTTGTATTGGTGCACCTTGATTCCAGCTTTGGTTTGAGCAATCTCAAGCCCCAAAAATTGACTTAAGAGCCCCAAATCTGTCATGGAGAAGGCTTGGTTCATATCACCCTTTAAGGAAGCAATCTCAGCTTGTGAGCTTCCTGTAATGAGGAGGTCATCAACATATAACACAATTATCATTAATGAACCATTAAATAACTTCAAATAGACATTTGGATCTGATTTGCACCGAACAAAATTCAGTGATAGCAAAAAGCTATCGATCTTGGCATACCAAGCCCTGGGGGCTTGCTTTAGCCCATACAATGACTTTCTCAACCTGCACACAAGAGAAGGGTTAGTAGCAAAACCTTGAGGCTGCTGCATATATATCTCCTCAGTGAGATCTCCATTTAGGAAGGCATATTTTACATCCATATGATGTACCTCCCATTGCCTTGAGGCTGCAATGGCTAGAGCTATCTTGATGGAATCCATCTTTGCCACTGGGGCAAAGGTCTCATTGTAATATATGCCATGAACCTGTCAGTAGCATTTAGCTACCAATATAGCCTTGTACTTCAGTGGTGAACCACCAGCAGCAAATTTGGTCTTATAGACCCACTTACACTGGACTAACTTTCTTCCTGGAGGAAGATCCACTAGCTCCCATGTGTTGCTCTTCTAGAGTGAGCTGAACTCCTCCTTCATGGTAGCTTGCCATCTTGGATCTCTTGCTACTTCTTCATATGTTTGAGGATTATACTCCACCATCAAATAGCATTTTTCAGCAAACATAGGATCCTTCATGCACAGACCACTCTCAAATTGAGATCTAGTCCTCCTTGGGTCATTGGGATCCCCAGCTAGCTCACTTGCTGCATGTAGTGTCTTGGCTGCCCATTTTGGCCTTGTGGGGCTGTTTGGGTCTGCACTAAACTCATATCCATAAGACAAATCAGAATCATCATGTTCAACAAACTCTTTACTTACTTCTTGAGGTTCAGGTGGTGAAGAGGCTTCACCAACTTCCACTGCTGCAAGGGGTTCTTCTTCAAACTGAACACACATTTCAATGAAGGCTTTGTTTGTGCTCAAATTTATCAACTTGTACCCTTTTGAATCTTTAGAGTATCCAAAAAAAAGACACTCTTGGATTTGGGGCTGAAAAGCCTTCCTCTTCTCTGTTGGAATCCTATCCCAAGCCTTTGAGCCAAAAATCTTGAAATGGGTCACATCTGGCTTGTGCCCACTCCATGCTTCAAAGGGAGTCATACCATCAAGCTGTTTGTGAGGCACCCTATTCTGGATATAGGATGCACAGTTGATAGGTTCGGACCAGTACTTTGGTGGCAAAGTTTTGGCCTCCATCATGCATGTTGCCATCTCCTTCAGTGATCTGTTCTTTCTCTCAGCAACACCATTTTGCTGTGGTGTGTAAGGGATAGAATTATACATCTGAATACCTGCATCTACACAATATTTAATAAACTTAGACTTGACATACTCACCACCATTTTCATATCTGAGGACCTTGATTTTCCTCCCAGACTGGTTCTCAACCAAAGCCTTAAAGACTTTGAATAGGCCAAAAACTTCAGACTTGTGTTTCAGGAAGTAAACCTAGCAATACCTGGAAAAGTCATCAATAAAGGTCAATGCATATTTGGCTTGACTGATGGACATATGAGGGAATGGACCAGCAACATCACTGTGAATTAGCTTGAGGGGTGCAGAGGTTCTCTCATGACTAGCTCTCTCAAATTTGTGCTTTGGTTGTTTTCCTAGGATACAACCTTGGTAGACTCCTTTGGAAAATTTTATCTTGGGCAACCCTATGACCATTTCTTTCTCACTTAGATCAGACAGATACTTGTAATTAAGATGGCCAAATCTTTCATTCCATAGCTTGCTAGCTTCATTAGCATGAATCGGAAGAGCAGAGGGGTTTGAGTAGGGTAGGAAGTGTGAGAACATGTATACCTTTTGAGCATGATTTGGAACTCCTTTTGCAATAACTCTACCACTTGAGATCTTTGTGATCTCAACTTCATCAGGGGAGAATATGAATTTCTTAGGAGACCCAGTGTGGGTCATCTGGTACACTGACAGAAGGTTGGAGGCGAGACCAGGGACATACAACACATTGTTGAACTAACCATGATCAAGATCAATCCTCCCTTTGCCCAAAATTTCAGTGAGAGAGTCATCTCCCAGTACAATAGATGGTCCTTTTGACTTGTCCAGTGAGGATAAGGCCTCCTTAGTCGAAACCATGTGTCTTGAAGCTCCAGAATTAATGATAAAACTGGGTGAGCTTGATGTGCTAACAACCAATGCATGAACTCTCTCTCTGTCATCTAAACTTGATCCTCCTTCTTTCTTCTTTGAGCTTGCTGGAAGGGAGATCCCATTCTTCTCCAGGAGTTGGGTCAGCATATCAATCTATTTTTTCATACAAGAGCTTTCAGTATGATTGCCCTTATTGCAGTATGCGCACTTGTTCATTTCACCTTTGTTTTTCTTCTTCTGGTTATTCTTCTTGGGACCTTATAGATCCTCCGGATACTGTTTCTTGTCTCTCTTTTGCTCAGGTGTCTTTTTAGCTTTCTTTTTACTTTTTGAATCCACCTTCGAATCTCCAGCAATCAAGGATTGATCTTTGGATGGTTTGATGGTGCCCATCATCACCAGCTTGTCCTGTTCTTGTGTGAGATATTCGATGAAAACTGCAAGGCTAGGCATCTTCCAGGTTCAAGCTGTGAGTTTTGTGGCATAGAAGGTCGACACAAAGACTGAGTAGTTAGGTCCTAGCTTCAAGAGGATGGCCAGTATGAGCTGATCATCTTTCTTTTCGATACCACACTGCTTCAGCTGCAAAACTAGTGCTTTGAACTTGGAGAAATATAGCTGTAGGGATTCAAAGCTACTGGGACTCAAAGAAATCAGCTCATTCTCGATCTGATGTCCCCTCATCTCATCTGTCTTTCCAAAAAGATGAGAAAGCTTCTCCCATACTTGATCTGGTGATGTCAATCCATCGAGATGGAAAAGGAGGTCTCGGGAAATACTAAGACACGGGAGGCCATAAGCCTCACCCCTCATGTTGTGCCATTTAATCTTCTCTGCAGCTACATTGGTCTCTCCTTCTGTTGCCATATTCATCCTGTAGAGGCATTTCGTTCTCAACAAGATATCCATCTCTGCTTTCCATTCAAAGAAATTGAAAGGAGTCAAGATAGTTTTCTGTGAATCCATAGCTTTAGAAAATCTGTCCCGGTTGTTAGTAGAAGGCTCCCAGTCTTGATGTCAAACCTACAAAAAAAAATTTGAAGGAGAGAAAAAACCTACAATGGCTCTGATACCATGTGGAAATTAAGGCCAGCAATAGATTAATTTTACTCACAACAATTATCAATTGATCATGCAAAATTGCTAACATAAGAGACTGAATATGGAGCTGTAACACTAAATTGTATTAACTGAGTGTACAATAGCCAACCCTGTAATAACATAGGTTGATGAATAAATAGAATACATCAAGAAATTCAATGCATGAGGAGGCATCCAAATCTAGCATAAAGCATGCTTACCAAAAATAAGCAAATCCCCCATAGGTGTAAAAAGCTGATCCCAAATTTGTCATGGAGCTCACGAATTGGAAAAAAGGCATAGGCAAGCTAAAGAGTGGTGAAATGGAAGCTCATCCATGCTTTTGCATGGAGAAAAGAGAGGAGGATGTGTAGGACAAAAAACAAGTCAACCTCACCTAGTCTAGCTTTTCCTTTTTCCTTAAAACACTGAAAAAGCAGGCAATAAAGTAGAAAAAGCAGAAGGGCACCTAGGAGGCCAAGAATAAAGTATAATTGATTCCTTTAGCTCTCCCATGTGCTACATGAGTCAAATCGGGTAAGTTTGACCTCTATGGATAGGCAAATAGCAACTTGCACAAGGTGGGACACATGAACTAGTCAAATAAGACATAAATAATGGAATTAATGTCTAAGTGGGTAAACTATGGGTTGATTATTCTAACAGCTAACTCCTAGGTCTGCACTTTATTTTATGTAGGGAACATATACAAAGTGGTTACCTTGAGAGATAATGAATGGCACACTGACTACTAGCTGGCATGTTGCTTCGATGGGAAGCAGGCCCTCATTGTATCATTAAGAGACTTCGAGGGAAATGATTTTCCAATTGGGTCAATGGTTATCAAAGGGGAATACTTGACACAGGTTTCCCACACATGAAAGAAAAAAGGTTATGTATTTGAATATTATATACCAGGTCAAATTGTATACCATTATATGAACTTAGTTATTGGCACAAACCTCCAGCTGCAAACAATGCCAAACAAGAACTCACAAAGTCACGATACTTGTTGCCTTAGTCCGAGCATGAGAGGCTAAAGAATACTGTTGGTATTAGAGGTGATCACGATGGTCTAGTCGAATGACCACAGGTAGCTGGTCAGGTATGTGGTAGTCACATATTTTGGTTTCATGGTCTCATTGATTATTTACAGTTTGATAAATTAAGCGCTTGATATATTGATAAATTCAATAGACTTATATCCCAAGACCATTATCTACCACTCTATCTGGGATATGTCTATTGCATTTTCCTTGAATCTCAAATTTGATCCCATAAGGACACCTCCTTGAATCCAATAATTATCTCCTTCACTCCGATAATTTGTTTCTCCTGGGTAGGGATTCAATAGGTGTCTCTGAAATCTTCTAGGAGGTGGGATTCAACGTGCAATAGAATGATGGTCATTCCTAGGATCGACGAACCATCAGCTCCGTTGGATTCAAGACATTGG
This sequence comes from Pseudotsuga menziesii, assembly GCA_001517045.1. Taxonomy (NCBI): domain Eukaryota; kingdom Viridiplantae; phylum Streptophyta; class Pinopsida; order Pinales; family Pinaceae; genus Pseudotsuga; species Pseudotsuga menziesii. The sequence goes on along the minus strand of LPNX010124195.1, from coordinate 867,437 downwards.
GATAGTGCTAGGGAGGCCCTTTAATTTGGTTCCATGGATAAGAGACCATTTTTTTGGTCAATTTTGGAAACTAGGATTTTGCTCAGTAAGTGAATGTGAAATTTTTGTACATGGGGGTCAAATTCGTATATTGCTCTACCGTGAAGGTATGGATAGCATTCTCACATAACACATGCCTAAAAACGCTTGCATGACCCACTGGGAGCCCTTTTTGATGCATGGTTCCATTCAATGCCTCGGGTAGGGATTCAATAGGTGGCTCTGAAATCCTGTAGGAGGTGGGATTCAATGTGCCATAGAATCATGACCATTGCTTAGATCAATGAAGTGTTGGCTCCGTTGGATTCAGGACATTGGGATAGTGATAGGGATGCCCTTTAATCTAGTTCGATGGAGAAGAGACCATTTTTTGATCAATTTTAGAAACTAGGGTTTTTCTCAGTAAGTGAATGTGAAATATTTGCACATTGGGGTCAAATTCACATATTTCTCAACCGTGAAGGTGCGTCTAGCGTTTTCACATAAGGCATGCCTAAACAAGCTTTCACGAACCACTGGAAGCCCTTTTTTATGCATGGTTTCCATTCTATGCCTCGGGTAGGGATTCAACAGGTGTTCGTGAAAGCCTATAGGAAGTGGGATTCAATGTGCCATAGAATCATGAATGTTGCTTGGATTGACAAACCTTCAGCTCCATTGGGATAGTACTAGGGAGGCCCTCTAATCTGATTCCGTGGATAAGGGACCAATTTTTTGGCCAATTTTGGAAACAAGGGTTTTTCTCAGTAAGTGAATGTGAAATTTTTGCACATGGGGGTCAAATTCCCATATTTATCAACCGTGAAGGTGTGGCTAGTGTTCCCACATAACACATGCCTAAACAAGCTTGCATGACCCACTGAAAGCCCTTTTTGATGCACAATTTCCATTCTATGCCTGGGTAGGGATTTGACATGTGTCCTTGAAGGCCTATAGGAGGTGGGATTCAACATGCCATAGAATCATGACCGTTGCTCGAATCGATGAAACGTTGGCTCCATTGGATTTAGGACATCGGGATAGTGATACGGTGGCCCTCTAATCTAGTTTTATGGATAAGAGACCATTTTTTTGGTCAATTTTGGAAACTAGGGTTTTGCTCAGTAAGTGAATGTGAAATTTTTGCACATGGGGGTCAAATTCGCATATTGCTCAACCGTGAAGGTGTGGCTAGCATTCCCCATGGGGTCTTCACTTGTTTACCAATATCCTATCACATTAGTTCATTTGATGGATTTTCCAATTATAAAAAACAAAACCAATATATTGCAGGTATTGGGGGGATGAGGGGTTTAAGGTGGCAGTGGGTAGGGTGGTTTATAAGGATTGAGGTATAAAATGGGGTGGGGAGGAAGTTTTAAGTATTGGGAGGGGGTTTCAACAAAAAGAGTTTGGGTCAATATCTCTTGAAATTAAGGGTATTCTTTAATATCCCACGATCGCACGTGCTATGTGAGAGGTTCACTAAGTGAAGTCCCCGTGGTGTTCCCACATAACACATGCCTAAACACACTTGCACGACCCACCGAATGCCCTTTTTGATTCACGATTTCCATTCTATGCCTTGGGTAGGGATTCAACATATGTCCCTGAAATCTTGTAGTGCCATAGAATCATGAAAATTGCTCGGATCGACAAAATGTTAGCTCTATTGGATTTAGGACATTGGGATAGTGCTAGGGTGGCCATCTCATCTGGGTCCATGGACAAGGGATCATTTTTTCGGTCAATTTTCAAAACTAGGGTTTTTCTTAGTAAATGAATGTGCAATTTATGCACATAGGGGTTGGCTTTGCAAATTCCTTGAGCATGAACATGTGGCTAGTGTTCCCACATGGAACCTACCTAAACACACTTGCACGACCCACTAAAAGCCCTTTTTGATGCACAGTTTCCATTCTATGCCCTGGTTAGGGATTCAAAAGGTGTCCCTAAAAGCCTGTAGGAGGTGGGATTCAACGTTCCATAGATTGATGACCATTGCTAGGATCGATGAACCGTCGGCTCCGCTGGATTTAGTACATCAGGATAGTGCTAGAGTGGCCCTCTACTCTGGGTCCATGGATAAGGGATCATTTTTTTTTTCAATTTCTAAAACTAGAGTTTTTCTCAGTAAGTGAATGTGAAATTTTTGCACATAGAGGTCAGATTGAAAGTGATTGTAGTGCTATCAGGAATATTGCACCTTATGTGGAAAAAAGTTGTTCCTCTAGTCTGAATGGTTCAGATCCAAAATAAATGAGTGAATGACAAACAATGAAGACCTTCCTTAAATGATGTAGACACCAAGAATACTACTTTGATTATGAACCTGTGTACCTACAAATAGATCAAACATGAAAACACATCAAAGTGACCACAAAATAATCTACTTATCCATGTTAGTGACTAAGCAATCTAACAACATGTACATGTGAAATCAAAACAACAGTAATGTGGGACGGAAATCAACTTTTCATTAAGAATGTATGCATAAGCTTACAACTATTGCCTTATTTTCGACAAGCACCTCCACAAGACAAGCACTTCATCCCCATAAGCTCCAGATTTTCTCTCTAAGCTCTCCAATGACTTGGATTAGGTAGTAAATCCAATAGCATAACAATACCTCTATAGTTATCCCCCTCAACTATGTATAAGAGCTTGTATTTATAAGGCTCAATGGATAGGGATAGTTGAGATAATTATGGGTGAGGTGGCTCCAAGATCCTACCAAGGGGGATCTTGAGCTCAAACGAACACATCATGATAGGGATAAGGGAGGACATGAGGCTCAATTTATAGAAGCCTTGAGAAACTTCCCTTTTTTTCATTTTACCCAGGGTACCGCCTTTCTTCCCTTATGACAAAGTGGTTTAGATGAGAACCGCTTTTAGACCAAAGAACATAGGTGGTGGAACCACTTCTCTAAAACAAGATACATGTGGTGCTAATCATGGTACCTCTCATCGGCCACAAGGAAAGCGTAGTGCTAGGTTTTTTCAAGTAGAATTGACAAACATAGCAAGTTTCCACTCTAAGTGTTGGGATTAAGGGAAAACATGGAATTTAAGGGTCTTATCACATGATGGTGACAGGATTTAGATATAACAAAATGCCCCCCAAAGCATGAGACTTAGAGGGATACGATAAGCAAGAGATTTGAGAGAACAAGTTGTCAGTTCTAGGTGAAAATGTCAGCTGGGTTAGAGAATTTCATCCAGTAGGCATCTGTAGTACATCAATACTTCTAACTCATAGAAAAATGTATTCGACTCATGGCTGCAGACCAATACAAGGCAGATCCATGAGAGGAATAAATAAGCATGGCTACTAGAATACAATGTAGATCCATGTGATAGAGGACTCAAACTTGAACATAGCTACTAGACATACAACATAGATCTATGTCATATGGATGCAAATTTGAGCGTAGCCACCACCATAGAAATGTGGATCCATGCTAGATAAAATAATACCGTAGAGAACTCTTCTAGTCATGATTGGGTGGAGTGTTCCTTTTTCGTAAATAGTCCATCCGAACTGAAAAAGAGATAACCTACCATCAGAGAGACAATTCTTCAAATGCTTTAACGAGCATGAATAAGACAATATCACTCGACAATATTTTCATATTTAAGGATCCCGAAAAGAGTTTAAGGAAGAATCCACTAGGTCTCTTTTCACAATGAGAGATTTTATGAGCTTGAAAAGAATAAAAAACAGACTCGAAAATTTGATACTAAGTTTCGAGAGCGTGACCAAAGTGTCTTAATAAATGCTCAAAGAATTTTTCCGTTTTATGGTAGTATGAAAAAGTAAAAAATCAACTCCCAAAACTTTACTTCTACTGCTCTTCTATCCTGCAACGACTCAAAAACAAGTGTTAAATGCCCCAATAACTAGCATTAAAGGATTAAGACTGATAGATTTTGAGTAATAAACGATTTTAAAACAAAACTATATCATGTTAAACCCAAAAATGTATATAAAAGTCACGTAAATAGTAAAAAATCAAAACATTTTACTGTTTACCCATAGCGGAGAGCCTTTGGAGCATTTCCTTGGCTAGATTTTTAGTCGCTGATATCGGGAGCATCCACCATTGGATTCGAGCACCATCAGTTCCAGGTAATAACCTAGACCCTACTCTTTCATTTTATGCCTTCAATTTTGATTTTTAATGGTGTTTTCGGCTTATATGGAAAGCATTAAAATCATGGGAGTGGGCACCGCTTTTATCCCTCGTGGGATAAGCAGAACCCTGCTGGAACTGCGCTGAAAACATAGCGCATAGGCGGTGCCATCTGTGGTGAAATAAAAGTGGTGGCACAAGAAAAATTATCCCATTTTCATTGATTTGGATGATTAAGAATGCTTCTAACAAGTTTTGTGATGGTTTTTGGCAGGTTCTTGCTAATAAAAAATGGTAATATGGAAAGAGGGGCAACACGATAATGATGATGCCTTCGCTGAAAGAAATGCGGGTTGCATAGCCTAGTATGGTATTGCATGAGTGAATACCAGAGCATATACTTCAGATGTGGGATTTAGAGAAATAATATTTTGAGGTTGGTGCTCACATTTTGACAGTTGAGGTAGAGGACATCTACTTCCTGACTAGCCTTTGGAGACAAGGTTCTCCCATCTTGCTGACTGGTTCTTGCAGAGGGGACATTACTACTAAGGAGTTGATAGACTGTCACTGCATCCCTGGGACTAGGACATCGGGGAAGAAATGCTTGTAAAAGAAGTGATGGATGGGCCCCTACGGACCATGTTGTTTACCATCCAGAGAGTGGCGAGAAGCCAAGGAGTACACCAGGTGTCCAGAGTGCATATTCTCTATGCCATAGAGGCCATGGTGCCTACAACCTTTAACTGGGTAGAATCTTTACTTCCGATCTTCAAGGATCAACTGACCAAGTGTCGGCAAGGGGACCTGAAGCAATTTGGTTTCGGTTCCATTCTAGCTTGCTTATTCTTTGAGTGGGTTCCACAGATGAGATCCAAGGTGGTATTTACAGAGCTAAGGGCATGTGACCCTGGCATGCAGAGGTGGGTCTGGATTATGGCCCATACTAGAGAGGGCAAGGATAAGGTAAAGTTCAGTGACCTGTTCTTTCGATGGTCGAGAGATCAGCTCCTCGTGGTGGAGGATTATGCATATGTGGGCACTGACTTCAGCGGGTGACCCTGACCTGCTGCTCCCACCTAGCGGAAAGTCGGGTGACATCGGTAAGAAACAAAAGATCCAAAAATGGAAATAGCATTTTTATGTTTTTGATGTTTCATATTTTTATGTTAAGTAACGAGACATGAATTTTTTCATGTAGACGTCAGAGCAACATGACTTGGGGGAACCTCCCCATTGGATAGACAAGCCGGAGCTCGTTTTGTACCATAGGGTGATGATGTGATAGGGGAGTTAGAGGAGAAATTGGAGAGGTTGACTCTAGACATCCCTGATGCTTCTATTGATGACCTCTCACTAAGGTATCAGAGGCCTACAACGGGAGTACTGGGTCGCTTTAGCAAACTTCTACGTAGAGTAGCTCGGCAAGTGATGTGTTACCACAAGCATCATTAGACAATGAGTGCATGATGTATTCACTGAAAGCTGATAGCTTCAGGATTTTTTTATGGTCATTTTTTCCTAAAATCCTACGTGCTTTAGATGAGGTCCCGTGACCTATTTTTTGTAAAACATGTTCATATATATATATATATATATACAGAATTTTATGTGGTGTTTATACATCTCAAATGGTGAATGTATTTTACATGAGTTTTATGTGTCTTATATAGTTTATTTACAATGAAACAAGTTTTATTTTCATGTCATGAATGGGAAATATGCCAATCTAGGGTGTAATTAGACAATGGGTTAGCAACTAAATTATGTTCCCTAGGGATCTGCCTATAGGTGATAGTTTCAAATGACCTTTCTAACAAGCATACCCTTTGGAAGAGACGGAGAAGAACTGGATTCCTAATGGTATAGACATGGTTTAGATGAAAAACCACAAGTTGTGAACATCTTGGGAGGAAGCTTCAGTCAGAAGACCTATGAATACTCGATACTCACTGATATTGTTGGTAGCGGGACCAATACAAACCACTCTTGAACTGCCTAAGTCATAAGCTGGGGAATAGAGAACCCAAGCAGCTGAGGCAAGATTCAAGGTGTGGCAGCAAGCACCATTAGTGAAGCCATAGAAAGCCATTTGCTTTGTACGACCAAAACATGGTATAAACAGATACGAACACTAAACTCAAAACCATATTGAGAATACTTAAGCACACTGAAAGTCAAGTAATATACATATATACAAGATACTATCCAAGAGACAACTAGGCATATTACCTCTTTAGGTACAACCCATTACGAGATTGTCCTAAAGGGATTCCATCGTAGTCTACGAGCTCGTAGGCCCCTTTCTCTAAAACTTTATAAATAAAGAAAGGAACGTACCACATGGATTCAAACTTTCCCTTCCCTAGTTTTTCATATCTCTGATCGTAAGTCAAATCTAGGTCACCCACGTTAAAGTCACGAGGTTGGATAGACTTGTCATACTGCACCTTGATGCATTTCTTGTGTGCCTCATTAGCCAAGGCAACATCTCTCCTAGTTTCGTCAAGGTTGTTCAAGTATAGAAATATCTCTTCCTCTGTGGAAGTGTCTAGGATAATTTTGATGACAAGTTTCAAGGATGGAATCTAACATTGAATTGGCAAGGCATCTTCGATTCCATAGACTAGCTGGAAAGGTGTGAAACTAGTAGCTGTTTTCACCAACGTCCTATAAGCCCAAAGAGTAGAAAAAATGATATGGTGCAAGTTGGAATTATGGTATCCGACCATTTGATGAAGCATCATTTTTAAAACTTTGTTAATGGCCTCTACCTGACCATTAGGTTGCAGATAATATGGCGTAGAGTTTTCATGATGAAAACCTAGCATGGCACTTGGTTCCTCCATCATTTGAGTATGGAAATGTGATCCCTGATTAGTAACTATGGACTACGGGACTTCGAATCTAGATATCACATGATTGAACATGAAGAGAGCGACATTTTTACTGTCTTCTACATATGTAGACATGGTATCAGCCCACTTTGTAAAATTGTCAATGGCTCCGATGATGTAACCATGGCCCTCGGTTGAGGTAGGCTTACAATGCATATAATCAATCCCCCATTTGGAAAATGGGACAACGACAATGATGGGGTGTAGAGGAGCAGGATGAGTGCACTTTTTCGGATAAAAATGTTGACAAGGTGGGCATTTCTTGATAGCCTCATAACAATCTTTAAAGACTGAAGGCCACAAATAGCTAGTGCGAAGGATTTTTTGGGCTGTAGCCATCCTAGAACAATGACGGCCACATGCTCTAGAGTGGCAATAATTCAACACTTGTTCAGCCTCCTCATGGGTGAGGCATCGTCGGAGAACAGAATCGATACCACATATATACAAAGTGTCGTTCAAGATGAGGTAGTATTTTGCATGGTGACGGATACAGTGGTGATTGTCATGGGATAGATTTGGCTGAAATATTTGTGTTTAGAGATAAATGAGAAAATCTCCATACCATGGGATAGTAGTGCTTATCAGGAGTAGGAATTCATCCATAAATGAATCACTGGGATCAGATTCCATCGAAGCATAGGGAAGATCACACATGAGGTCGGAAAAGACCAAGGATTTCTTTGATGTGGATTTGGAAAACTCCATATCAAACTCCTATAGTATGACTATCCATCGGGAGTACTTGCCCCCAAGCACCTGATATCTCAGGATGCAATACATAGGGTTCTCTTCTGCCAATACAGTGGTTGTGCGGAGAAAAATGTAGTGACAAAAATTTTGAATAGAAATGACCATGGCCAATGCTAATTTCTCCATGCATGAATATAAGGTTTCGTAATCCATAATATTCTTACTAGCATAGTAGATCATGTGCTCTTGATCATCGGGATTTTCTTGCACCAAAACCATAGCGATGGTAGTAGTGGTGGAAACAATATATAAGAGAAAATCCTTTGAATAATCTGGGGGTGTATCATGGGTGAATGAGTCAGAGCGTGTTTAATATTATCAAAGGCTCGTTGGGCTTGGTCATCCCAAGAGAACGAAGTTTCCTTCTTAAGGAGACACATACAACCATGTGTTTTCTCTGCAAAATTGCACACGAAACGACGGAGAAAATGTTCCTTCCCTTGCAAACTTTGGAGTTCTAGAAGGTTGGTTGGGGCCGATAGAGATAAAATAGTGGCAATTTTCAATGGGTCTATCCAAATGCCATCCTTAGAAACCAAAAAACCTAACAGATGTCTCGTCTCAATGCAGAAAACACATTTATGTAGATTCAACCGTATATTATAATGAAGGAATCTCAGGAAAATGTCTCTAAGACGACAAGGGTGGTCCTCCCATCATTGTGAATGAGGAGGGAGGTCATCAAGGTATGGTTCAACAATATGTTTTATATCGTGAAACACATAGGACATATCATGCTAGAAAGTGGCTCCAACATTTTTTAAGCCAAATGGTAACTTCCTATATGTAAAGGTTCCCCATGGGCAAATGAATCCCGTCTTGTGTTGATCGGTGGGTAAAATCTCAATCTGATTATAACCTGGAAAGCCATCCATAAATGGGAAGATGACAGTTTTAGCACAGTTGTCGATAATCTGGTCGATATGCAAAGTAGGAAAGTTGTCTTTGGGACAAGCTTTGTTCAAGTATTAAAAATGGATACAGAATCTAATGGTGCCCTGCTTTTTATTGACAGGTACAACATTTGATACCCTTTACGTCAGGGGTATGGGATATTAAATAAACCTAGCGTTGAGAAGTTTCTCTATTTCAGCTTTAATAGTTGCGTCCTTCCATGGATGGACTTGCCTTTGTTTTTACCTGATAGGTTTAGTAGTGGGATAGATTTTTATTTCATGGACCACAATGGATGGGTCTATCCCTAACATTTCTTCATAAGACTAGGAAAAAATTACACGGAATTCTTTGAAAAGTGCCCTGTATGCTTCAGATTCTTCTACCGAGTAGTTCTTCCCAACATGAACATGCTCAATGGTACTAGGCTTGGCTGATATGTCAATTGGATTTGTTTGAGTAATGTTGCATAAGTTTCCTTTAGAATCTGTGTCTTGAAACAATATAGGATTTTGAGGTGTGTTGACAATATTAGTGGAAAACATGGATGCAAATTCATGGTCTATCGAACTGGTGTTGGGGAGGAACGAGGATCTATGATGGTGATCCTGCCAAATAGGCTCATTCGTACTCATGATCTCCATAATGGTCTCATTAAATGGAAAAGTCTCAGAGAGATAATCCAAGATAGGAAGAGAGGGTTCGAACTAGTAGGGTAGGTGGTAAGGGTCCGAAGCCACCAGATGAAGTTCATCAGTGTGGTCATCGGAAAGGGTTTGAATGATGTTGTACATTTCTTGATGTGGACTTAAAAAGTTTTTTTCCCTTTGGGTCACAATCAAATGATGCAATCATATTTATTGTTGCTCTATCTGTGTTAGGAGGAGTGGACAAAAAAATCCCCATAAGGGACGAATCCTTCAACATGCCTACACTAATCGACTAGTAAGGAGGAGGTGATTGGCCTAACATAGGGATTTTATTAGCTGTAGAGGTAGTAACATCCATTGTACATAAATTGAGCTGGTCAATGGTAACAATTCTCCCTAGATGTGAAAGTTGGGCAGTTTGAAATACTGTCGAAGCGACATCAGTCATGGAGTAAAACCAGTTTATTCCTAGAAGGAGGTTGTGATCTAACAGGGTGTCTACTACTTCTACTTGGATAGAAACAATTTTCCCCCCAATCTCGACTGAAAGGGCTGATATGAGACCATGGGGTTGGAAACCTCATCCATCAAAGGCTTTCAGAGTCGTAGGTGATGTTACAAGCTCGGGAGAGCCAATAGCTTTCCAACAAGATAGGGACAAAACTGAAGTTGAAGCTCCTTCGTTTAAGACAGTTCTAAATACCTTATTTCCGACTACTTTCATGATTATTTGGAAATAAATTTTGTGAGGTAGTATATAATTATAGTTCTCGATATTGAAATGAATGAAATTAGTATTGTCCATGTCTAAAGCTCCTAATGCATTTAAGAAGTTTTTTGGTTGTGTAGGACAACTTTGGAGTACTTCCAAGGTAGACATTGCACATGGTGCATGAGCGAGATCTTCAACTACATTATAAAATTGAGCAGCTTGGGAATTAGGGTTAAACACAGCCTTCCTAAGAGTAATCTTGGGTGGACACAAAACCATGTCGAGAGTAGGCTTCTCGATGGTTAGAGGGACAGTAAAAAAGGATTCAGGAGAACTAGTAGAGGGAGCTTTTCCTGAAGAAAAACTGTCTTCTTTCTTGTTGTGTGTTTGTCATAAATCTAACTTCGAGTTTGTAAAATAATAGTATTTGAGTACATCATGCAAATTTCCTTTGAAGAACTAGATTTTTCCTAATTAGACATGTGGTCTATCAGTTTTTGTTGAGAGGGAAAAGGATCCATGAGAACTACGGGTGCAGGATTTGTTTTCAAAAATTGGGTGATTTTGTCCCAACGAGGACACTATTTTGTGAAATGGTTACCTCCGCATAGTAGAGATGGATATTTTTCTTTTAATTTCTATTTATCGTTATCATTGGTGCTTGGTTTTGGATTCTCCTATTGGTTTCCAAATTTTTGGTTTTTAGCTTTACCTTTCTTTTTATTGTTGCTGGGCATTTGAATACTCTGAATAGAATTGACCTCAGTAGAAACCTTGGGAGTCAAAGGAGTAGGAGTGGTATTATAGGGTTACTTGGAAAGTTTCGCTGCTGACGGGGACTGGATTGAACCAACAATCCCATCAACAGGGACTTCTTTTGGTGGATTTGCAGGATTGATGCTTGGGCGAGGAGCTTGAGGGATCAAGTCATACAATGTTCCAAACTAGGAATAGACCAAGTCCAGATATTGGGCTCGACTAATGGATTTCTCTTCACTAATGGCACCACCCATAGCCACATATCGAGCAATCAGAGGGAACAATGATTTACTAAACCAATCAGCTAATAACTGATCCGGGATAGGGGCCTTAATATGTCTTCTCTGCCTTCTCCACTCATGGATATGATCAGATATGTGGGTGGAGGTGTTCTATCATAGTGAATTTAAGAGATCAGTACCCATTTCATAATGAATAGGAAGCTGAAAGTGCATAAGAAATATAGTTTCCAATGAGCCAAAATCCACAAATGAATGTTGTGGAAGTTCAATGTACCATTTCGCAGCTGTACCGATCAAATTTCATTGAAAGAGTCTTAAACACATGGAATCATCCATAAGGGAGTTTGAAGAACACCACAAATGGAATTTCATGACATGGTTTTTTGGATCATGTCTTTGCTTCCCATCAAACTTTGGAATGTCCGATGGTAACTTTACCGGAATGGGTGGCCATGAGGGGTTATGTCAAATGGGGTCATTATTCAACTTGGATAAATTAGGCAAGTACAAAGTTTGTAGGAAAGGTAACTAATGATTAGGTTGCACATACTAGTAATATTGATATGCAATATAAGTACTAGTAGGACCGTAAGTAGACTGATAGATAGGTTGTTGTGGTGAAGAACTACCATAAGATCTGCTCACAGGGGGTTGATTTCTAGGATTAGAACCATCAGGACTATCGGCAAATTCAGAAAGAGGACCACCAGGGCCTTTGGGACCACCAAGACCACTTGGACCACCAGGAGGAGGACCACTACACCATCCCAGACCCCTCAGAGGTAAACCTCCGAGGCCACTGGAACCACTAGGAGGAGGGCCACCAGACCCTCCGGGACCATTAGTAGGGAAGCCACCAGGCCCCCTAGGACCACCAAAACCATTAGGAGCATAAGGATGAAAGCCACCAAGCCCTCTAGGACCATTACGCCCCCTAGGGGGAGGACCTCCATAAGGTGGTCCTCCAGCCCCCCCCCCATAGTATGTAAAGGTATCCCCCCCATAGCTAGCATGTAGGACCAATTAGGTTTCCCCAATGGCATGAAAGTATTACTAGGATATGGAATTCCAACATAAGGCATTCTTGTAGGGCTGGATGGATAATTAATGTTTCGTATAGGTACTTGATTTGTTTTGTAACCATAACCCCAAGAGGTTTTATTGGTTATAAGTTGCGCCCCCAAGGGCTGACCTGAACAGGATGGGGGGTTAGCCACATTTGTGTGGGTAGGAGGGACATAAACTGTATATTGCTCTATATTAGAGGTATGTCCATGACTAGGTACAATTTTGGTGACAGATAACGTAGGTCATGTTGGGGGTTTCCCCTCAGCACTAGAAGGTATTGATGAAACATGAATTGAATGTTGAGCCCTAGGTGTAGAATACCCAGGAGGATTGGGAAGAGACATAATATGGGAGGTGGTGGGGTTGGAAGTTTGACCTAGATTGTGTGTATTCACTGTGTGATCTAGAATCGGTTCAATGGGTCTCATAGAATCGGCAAGTGAATGATATCCCACAGGAACAACTGCGGAACATGATGGTGGTGTGCCCAATATGTTATCTATTTTCTTTTAAATTTCATGTGCACGAAGAATAGCTGCCTGGTATTGTCTATGTTCTTCTTCATTTGGTGAAACTTCTTTAGAAAATTTTAAACGGGTTCCAAATAAGGCAATGGCTTGTCCTATAGAGGTGTCCCAAAATGGAGAATTGGGACCATAATCTACATGGGTAGTATCATCAATATGAACTTCTGTGGGAGAATGGAACAAAGTATTACCTCAAGAAGGTTGTTGTACCAAGGGAGGTGATTGTGAAGGATATGTTTGTCTACTTTCTGCAACCACATCTTCTCCCACTTGGGAGTTGTTAGCAACTCCTTGGTCGATAGCTTCCATAGGATTTTCTTCTGAAATAGGAATAAAATCAGGTGGCAAGCCCCATACTCATCTGGACTATCTTAGCTCAGCCAATTTGTACAGCTCCTATCTAACCTATGGTTTGAAAACTAAAAAACACACCAAAAATTTCCCTACTCAAGCTATAGGCCAAACAAGCAAACTTAAATGATAGGAGGAGTTCAGATAGTTAGGTCTCTCACCAGGATTGTCAAGAAGGTGCCACTCACAATATACCTTAAGGGTACATGTGTAGTAATCTCCTCGAATGTTGTTTTCAGTGTATGGCTCCAAGCAAGATGTCCAAAGGGCTTTTCTCAGATAGATAAGGTATCCTAGTGGGGTCTCCCAATATACGCAAGGTACGTGGGAGCTCAAATTGGTAGTGGTGTTGTCTAATGCATAATCGTTCACAAGGGGCCTTCCTATATACAATTGAGTATGTGAAGTACCTTTCTATATACCTCAAGGGTACGTGAAAGGCCATTCAATATACAAATGGTACATGGAAGAACCGCGTGAGTCTTGAGATGTAATGCAGACGAGTAACGACATCTCCTACGCCTAACGACACTCGAACACATCTCTAGCCTATCACTCAAATTGCTATGTAAATTTTAACCTATAACTACCATTAATTTTAAAGTGGATCGTTAGGTGAATGCATGGAATTTTGATAGAAAAAGTAAAACCATGCAGTATATAGATGCAAATATTTCACTTTACTGTTCGTGGTATGCCTACCTACGAGAGGGAAAGAGATTATTTTATTTTCGTTTTACAACAAAAATTCCTAAACAACTATCTTGAACAAATCAAAATCAAAGACAGCCAACACATTCCATACTCATTTTCCTTTTCTTAAAGCAATCAAAAGGGGAAGAGTCTATTTTTCTAAAATAAAAACAAGAAGCACTCTACATGCATATGCACTCTATTTTTTTATTTTTCTTAAAACATAGATAGATCTAACTTAAAACTACACTTTTTTTATCTTTTGGTGAGATAGTACTAATGAAAAAGAGACAAAAGAACATAGAGAGCCTGAAATCTTGTGAGGCTAATCATAGATCCAATGTCTTATGCTTAATAATGATAATAACCTAATCTCAGTAAAAAAACAATTCTTTTTAACAAGCAAAAATAAGTTTTCTATGTAAACAAAAATGAAATAAAGATGCTAATCAAATGGTTTTTCTTTTAGTATTTATAAAAGAAATGAAAAGAAAGGTCACTAAAACCTAATCTTTCAAAAAAAAATTCCTTTCACAATCACAACCAACAAGCACGGAAGGAAATGAATAATCAACAAGCCTAGTCTCGCTTTTGAATTCTTCAATCAAACCAATCTTTTACCACAGAAGTTCCAACCATGAGCATTCAGATTCTAACACACAAGCCTAATAGTGTAGGGATGAAAGCAAACAAACTCAATTTTTTGCAAAAAATGATGAAAACCTAGTTCTGGAACAAGGCCTACCCGACAATGTGCTGGAGGGGTCTTCACAGAGTGGTTCTAGATGAGCACTATTTTTTGATAACGAGATTCAAGCGGTGGCACCGCTTATGGCTAATGGAGTTCAGGTGGTGGCACACCTTCTTGCCAAAAACACATTTGCAATTCCCTGAATATATCCAAAACACAAGGAGAACCAAATATCAAGTTATAAATTGATCAGATCAAGGAAAAAATTGATGGATTGACAGTAAAAAAAAACATATAAAGTTGAAATAGTTCAGATCTGAAAGTTTTATGCCAAAATTCACTAAGTCAGATGGCAGATCTGACTAAAGAGAGTTGGAGATGGAGCCTATATTTGGACAAGAGTTCAAGAACTAAGGAAGATTAGATCAACTGAGATGTACTGTTCCCCAGTAGAGTCGCTAGATTTGTTATCATGAATATTGCACCTTCTGCAAACATAAGTTGTTCCTCTGGTTTGAATGGTTTAGATCCAAAACAAATGAGTGAATGAAAAAGGATGAAGACCTTCCCTAAATGCTGTAAACACCTAGAATACTACTTTAATTGTGAACCTGTGTACCTACAAACTGCTCAAACATGCAAACACATCAAAGCTACAAGAAAATCATCTACTTATCCATGTTAGTGACTAAGGAATCTAACAACATGTACATGTGAAATCGAAACAACAGTAATATGGGACGGAAATCAGCTTTGCATTAAGAATGTATGGAGAAGCTTACAATCGTTGCCTTAGTTTCGACAAGCCACTCCACGAGAAAAACACTTCATCCCCATAAGCTCCAACTTTGCTCTCTATGCTCTCCAATGACTTGGACTAGGTAGTCAATCCAACATCATAATAATACCTCTATAGTTCTCCCCCTCAACTATGGATATGAGCTTGTATTTATAAGGCTGAATGGATAGGGATAGTTGAGAGAAATACAAGTGAGGTGGCTCTGAGATCCTACCAAGGGGGATCTCAAGCTCAAACTAACCCATAATGATAGGGATAAGGGAGGACACGAGGTTCAAGTTCTAGAAGCCTTGAGAAACTTGTCTTTTTCCTAGTTTACCTAGGGTACCGCTTTTCTTTCCTTATGACAGGGTGGTTTAGATGAGAATTTATTTTAGACCAAAGAACATAGGAGGTGGCACCGCTTCTCTAAAACAGGATACATGGATTGGCATCTCTATGCATAGCATTGGGTCAGTGTTGGGGCATCCCTCTACCAACTCTCTGGAAACCCAATATGTCAAAATAGTTGACATGTTTCCCCATAACAAACTCGCATACAATTTTCGGAGGAAGTACATCAGTACTTCCTTATTGTTATGAGGGGGAATGTAAAAAACCATGTACCACCTATCCATCCAATTGTCTCTGATGGGTGGAAAGGTGCACCACTGAATATAAATATATGGCCTATTGATCTTTTTAATGTCACCCATCCCAGGCAGTCTAAATAATAAATAGATGTGTTGTTTTGTTATTTTGATCTTTTTTACCTCGTTGTAACTTAACCGATCAACATATTATTGTGTTTTCCTCTCCTTGTAAGATGCGATGCTATACAAAGCTTCATTCGATCTTGCAATTGTATCAACAATAGACAACTAATAATATGACAAGGAACGGTGGAGCTCATCTCCACCCCTCCAAGCAGAACAAATCAATAAACCTTAGTATCTCCACATTGTTATCCATAGTAGCCACTGCAATGATAAATATAAATAAAATATCATTTGAAATATAAACACATGATATAATGACATATCTAAGCACTAAAAACTGTATAACTAATGTACGACAAATAACAACATATAAACTAAATCTATCATGTAAATTTCAAAATTGATCTTGAATTTTACAGTAAAGGATAAACAATTAACATTTTTTCATTTCAAATTTATGTCCTAGATTCAAGTATTAATTCCAATTTTTAAGTATGCATGTGTACATAAAGTGTCTTGAGTGCATATGTTGATTGCAAAGCTCCTTCAGCTTATTTTAAGGCTTGGATTATGAAGTTTCGTTGAAATTGTGAGGTGATAACTATTGCCTTTGCAAGAACAACTCCCAGATTGTGGGTAGAGGCAACAACTAGACCCTAGAATAGGCAGCATAATGTGTTGTTGATGAATAAAATCCCAGTATATGCAATGATTTTGTTAGATATGTAATTATTTGTTGTAGTGTGATGTTTTCTAGACTCCAAAGTCTATTTAGCAGATCTTTATGGATTTTATGGTTGCAATCATTCCATTGGATTTTATCATGTATGATAGTATGTGATTGGCATGTTTAATCAAATACATCAACCTACCTATGTATCTTCACGTTCATAGAGTCTATTGTTGAACTTTGTTGTCTTAACCTTAACCAAAAAGTATCCTTTGTTCAAGACAAAATATTTGTTAAAAGCATGGGAAGCTTCTATACCTTATTTTAACACTTGGATTGGGAAGTTTCATCAAAACTACATGGTGTTTATTGATGTTCTTGGAATAGCAACTTCAATATTCCAGATAGAGGCAAGGGATTTACCATGTTTGTTTATGTATTTTAGGGGAATATATGAATTCTACTTGATTTTTTTTTAGTTGTATGCAAGCTTGCAACATAATTGACAAACTTTGCATATTTGTTAATTTTCGTTTGGATTCACAGTAGTGAAGTTCATTTGTTTTTTATGAGTTAATTGGGATTTTGGTTTACATTGGGCATTTAAATTACTTATAGAAACTTGCAATGTGCTTGACAAAATTTGCATATTTGTGGATTTTGGTATGGATTCACAAGGATCCTTGTGAATATGCATATGGAAATAGTGAAATTCATTTGTTTTCTGAGTTAATTGGGGTTTTGGTTTCCATTGAGCATGGGAATTTTGGGTATGAATTTTTGTAAATAATAAAAATTATTTAATTTTTATGATTAAATTGGGGAATTGGTTTCAATTGGCCAATCACATTGGGGTTCTTGTTTCCATTGGGGTTTTTGTTTCCATTGGCCATAATTTAATTTTTTTTGTTTAAATTTTCAATTTAGGGCAAATAAATTGATGAACAAAGAGAAAAAAACATGAAACGAAATCAGGAAAATACTTCACAAATAGGAGGGTTATCCAAATGTGGATATGGATGGCTTTGGCACACCCAAAAACACATTTTCCCAGTCAAGATTTTCTCCAAAGAAGTCCAATAGCTGTGCGATGTGGTGAAAAAGACACACTCGTCCTATTTAAAAAAATGCTTTCTAAAACGCGCACGTGATTTTTTTTCACTAAAACGGAGGTGTGATTTTCTTGAATAAAATAGAGGAGTGATTTTCTTAAATGAAATGGAGGCGTGATTTGGTTTACTATCCTAATTGGCATGCATGTTGGCATATTTGGGACTAGGCTTGGCAGGTTTGGGATTGCTTGGGATGATTTCTTTTTTTTTGGATCAAGAGTGATTGAATTCACTCCACCATTACATCTAAAAGGTCCCTCAACTTATTTCACACATCCTTTTGTGCTCCTCAATTATAAGAAAATGAATGTTAAAGATTGTTGTTGTTCTCTTCAATTACAGATTATTCAATCTTATTGGTTTTCTTCATCAATTGATAATATGCCCCATCACCACAATGATTAAAGAGGAAATTTGTCATTTGTGCTCCAAAATTCAAAGAAAATGAATGTTGAAGATTGTATTTGGCACTATTCAATTAGATATTCCTCAATCTTGTTGATTTTCTTCCTCAATTGTGAATATATATCACTACCATAATGATGAATGAGAAAAAATGTAGTTTTTGTTAGGATTTCATATGCTAGAATAGACATCATTAGTGTTTTTTCCAAATTCACAATAGTAGCATATGCAGGATCATTAAAAGAAACACAATCACAAGAGAGACATAGATTTATTTTGGGAAACCCTCAAGGGGAAGAAAACCCAACAAAACTTCCTTTGTATAAGATGTATAAGACGAACCTCAAAAATAGGTAATCCTCCTCCTTCTGGTCTCTCTCTCTCTCTCTCTCTCTCTCTCTCTCTCTCTCTCTCTCTCTCCTATGCGATACAAAAGTGAGTGTGTCTATGTTCAAATGAGAAGAACAACCACTGTATTTATACTCTTTTTATCAACTGAAATTTACCCTAAACAAGTCGGCCCCGCTAAACTGCATGGGCTGACTTCATTTAGGAAATCACAAAACAATATTTTATTATATTCATTAGGTTACTAATGATCCGAGTTATAATGGAGGATTTACCTCATGAATATATGATGACCAGTTACAATAGTAACATATCAACGGAAGAACAATAACATCTTCCTTGGAATACATCAATAAAATAAATTTAGAATATCCTTTGAAGTTACAATATTCAACACTCCCCCTTAATGAGAAGGGTATTCTACTGACAACATCACATCAACTATAGGATTAAAAAGGGATAATCTTTATCAGTATCGAGGTAATACATATATACATCAAAGGAAGTTTTCACAATATATTTACTCTTCAGTGTCTTTATTACTGGTACCATATCTTCTTTAGCACCAAGTATTCATCTTCTACAAAATACAATCACTTGATCCTTTGTAGAAGCACTTCAATCTTCTTGATCCTTTGAAAAATCACTATGATATTCTTGATCCTTTGTAGAAGCACTTCAATATTTTTTATCCTTTGCAGCAGCACTTCGATCTTCTTGATCCTTTGTAGTAGCACTTCGATCTTCTTAATCCTTTGCAACAACACTTCAATCTTCTTGATCCTTTACATCAACACTTCGATCTTCTTTATCCTTTTTTTGCAACACTATGCACAAAGCACATGATCTCTTTGCAGGATGATCAGTGCCTATCACTTTAGGACATGAGTCTAAGGATGATTCAATCCTCCATCAGCCTACTCCACCTTAACGAGGAGGGTCCATAATGTCAACCAAATAAATCATATACAACTGACTGTAGATCTCATCTTCATGTGAATGCAAGACATGTCATCCATAAGGACTCTTCATAGATCATCCTCAGCACTAGATCTAGGATGACTCCCAATCAAGTGTTATTTTATGGCATCCATGAGGACTCATCATAGAGAATGCTTGGTACTAAAGCTGGGACCACTCCCGAGTGAGTGTTATTCTACAATGCACTCTCAAAGCAAGAGTAACATCTGCCACTGCAGATCTAGCATTAGTAATGACTCATCCTAGGACATCCTCAGTACTATATCTAGGACCACTCCATGCGAGTGTTAGACTATGACATCTCTAAGGACTCATCATAGAGCATCCTACTAAAGTTAGGACCACTCCCAAGTGAGTGTTATTCAATGGAATCTACATATAAATGTAGGTACACTCTCTATGTGAGATTAAGATCTACTACTCATCATAAATAATCCTTAGCATTAAGGCTAGGACAACTCAAAAGTGAGTGTTATTCTATAGAATCTACATATGAATGTATATATACTCTCCACGCGAGACTCATGCCTACAGGACCATCATTGTTGGTGCTTAGGGTAGACCTGGGTTCTCTACTTTTATCTCATACCAACAAACAGACCCACAGTGTTGGCCCTTTCAGCAGCAGCCTGCGAACAGGTTGCAGTCTCACCCAAAACAGCTATGGGGTGCCACAGAATCAGGTTTCTGCAGGCACAAGAGGGATATTACTATACCTTTAGTCTTAACAAATAATGATTATGCAATAAATAGCTTCGACATTCACTTAAATAGCTTTGCGGTTTAGATAAAAGACAGTTCTTGCTTAACCCTTAACTAGGAATTCACAGCGAAGTTAGTACTTAGAAATATATCTTACTTATCATTCACCTAATTATCAAATGCATAAAAACTTAAGAGAAACAACATAAAATAACCACCACAACACAAGATATACGTGGTTCACCCCCAGTGTAGGGGCTACGTCCACAAAACTGTGTTTATATTCAACTCTTTACAACCACATAGTTCTGATCTGCGAACTCAGCTGCAGATCTCTTCAATCACCCAAAGCTGCGCACTTAGCTACATATCTGCTTACTCAACTGTAGAACCTTTCTTACAAAACCCTCTGCGCACACAGCTGTAGAGGTCGTCCATGCACTCAGCTGGGACTTAACCTTCTTACAAAAACCCTAAAATAGGCCTTAGCTTCTTCACATAAAATCATCATATAAATCATCAAAAGCCTAACCTGACTCCTTTACATAAGTTCCTATTTATACAAGTGGACTATTACAAAACCATGGGCTTAAACCATGTGCACCCAAAAACCATGGGTTTAAACTCTGGGTTATTTACAAAAAGAGGGGCTTCAACCCAACCCTGAACCCCCTAAGACTATTTTGGACTACAAATTCGCTTACAAGCTTTGCACCAAAACCGTGGAGTTGCCAAAAATAAGGACCTTTAAGGTCGGAGCCCCAATAGGCCCCTAAGACTCACCAGTGTCCCATCCCGGGACACTCTGTTGCTTTTTCGGAGAGAGAATCTTGTTGGTGAAGATAGTAAATTGGTTGTTGAGGCTGCGTATGATATCTTCGGCTGCTTGCTCCTTCCCTGCTATCTCCTTTTGCACTCTGTTGAGCTGTGTATCCATCTGAATCCCTGTAAGCATCATCTTTAATCCTTCTGCCGTCTTTCTCCTTTATATGCCTATCATCGTCGTCATCCCTTTAGATACTTCTACCACTGCCATGGATTGCTCTATCCTTCATCCTTTCATCCTTAGAAGAATTCCTGTGTTCCCTATGATCGTCGCTCATTCTGCTATCTTCCTTCTCGAAATATCTTTCAGCTTCATCTTTCTCTTCATGATATTTATGATGGTCATGGGAATCATTGGGCCTTCTAGATCTAGCATTTATAGGTGGAAGATATGGTGGAAACTGCGATGAAGTCTTCAAAACCTTCAGGTGGGAGCTCTGCCGGACCAGGAGGATTCATCGCGGGATCCTCTGGCTTGTGTCTTTCTTCGTTCCGCTTAGAGCGAACTTCTGCCTTAAATTTATTTTTGGTTGATCGTGTCTGCATTGGATACTTCAGCACTGGGGGGGGCTCTTCGTGGGGTGCAGATGCAGGTAGGTTGCTCATAAGGCTCTGGAGACCCCTCAGTCTAAATTCTCTCAGCAATTCCTGGACTTTGCGATCAGCTGACATGGGATCAACTCAAGAAAATGCTTAATGCAAAATTCACAGGCCTGGGTGTCTTCTTATAGAATGCAACGACCCAAATTTGTCATAATTGTGTAATAAAGACACCAAATCTGACTGAACGATGGTAGATCTTGTCCACATGCCACTAGATTTCCCAAAATCTCATCATTACAGGCAATTATGCAGTGAACATGCCAGCGCTGCCAAATCCAACGGTCGCATTTTAAGTTTCGACACACATTTCCTTCTTCGGCACAACCAGTAACTTTGGATGTGCCACAATAAGGACCTTTGACACAATACATACCTTTGACACAGTATTGACCTTCGACCCTGTTTGACACAAGCTTCGCCATAGCTTCGAGCTTCAACCCATGACAGAGTTTCCAACAAATCTGCCCAAGCTCTCTGAGAATAGCTTCATAATAGTCTAGTACCCAATTTCAACTATTCTTGGTACTTAGACTCTCCTTCTTGCTATTACTTCTGATCAGGGGGTACAGGCTTGTCCCTGCACTTCTTTAATCTACTTACATTCACCATGGAGGGAAAAATTTCTCCATTCAATTTAGCTAACTGAACTGCACACCATTGGTAACTTTCTGAACTATGTATGGTCCTTTCCAATGTGTGTTGAACTTACCTGGGAACTTCATGAATTTAGTGTCGTACAAGAGCATAAGGTCACCATTCTAGAAATGCTTATTCTTAATGTGTCTATCATGCCATGCTTTTTCTCTAGCTTTGTGTACTTGCTACTGGAAACCTGCAATGAATCTATCTTCTTCTAGTTCTAGTATCTTTGCCATCCTTTCATTCAACATAGCTGGTTCATCCATCCTTGTGAAGGCAGATATTCTGAGGCTAGGAACAATGTATTCCATGGGCATAACCACTTTCTATCCATACACCAGCCTAAAGGGTGTGTGGCCTGTCAACTTCTTGCAAGTGGTTCTATAAGCCCATAATACTACTGGAATTCGAAGATCCCAATCATTTCTGTTAACATTGAAAACCTTTGTCAGAGCGTGCTCTAGAATCTTGTTAAACACTTCGACAGTTCCATTTGCTTGAGGATGATAGGCAATACTCTTCTGATGATATACTTGAAATTCTTTGGTCAATGCTTCAATGCTCTTATTCAGAAAATGTGATCCTTGATCACTCATAAGAATTCTAGGACACCCAAACCTAGACAAGATATTATCAAATACGAACTTCACAGCTGTAGCAGCGATACAGTTCTTTACTGGTTGAGCTTCGACCCAATGAGTAAGGTAATCAGTTGTTGCAATAATGTATCTTACTCCAGATTTCTTTGCAAGGGATTGATTGGTCCAACAAAATCAATAGCCCACTTGTCAAATGCTTGTAAAGTTACCTATGGAACTAGAGGCATCTCATCCATCCTGGATGGTTTTCCTGTCCTTTGACAGATATCACAGCTGTGGCAATACTCTCTTGCATCCTTATGAAGGATAGGCCACCACAATCCAACTGTCAGAGTCTTCTCTGTTGTAGCTTTTCCTGCATAATGACCTCCTACTACTCCAGAATGTGCCTCATCCAAGATTAATGAATTTTCATGCTACAGGACACATCTGCATAGTATTTCATCAGGTCCCATCTTATATAGTTGTCCTGCTATCAAGGTAAATTCAGCTACTCAAACCACCAGCTGCTTCTTCTGCTGTGTTGTCATCTTAGAGGGTGCAAAACCTGTAGAAAAGTACTAAACAATATCCTGAAAATATTCATCAACCATCTAGATGGCAAACAACTGGGCATCAGGAATACCTTCGTCCAAACTAGTGGGCTCTTCTCTTGACTCGAGCCTTGACAAGTGGTAAGGCCCCAGGTTAAGTCTTCCTGGCTTAACTATGATCTCAAAGTCATACTTCTGAAACAAAATCAGCCATTTGCATATCCTTCCACCTAACATAGGCTTGTTAACCAAATACTTCAAAGCAGAATGGTCAGTGAACATCTTAAAATGAGATCCTAACAAATAATGTCGAAAATTCTGCAAGGAATAAACCATAGCTAGACCTTCTCGTTCTGTCGTAGTATAATTCTTTTCTGCTGTGGAAAATTTTCTACTTGCAAAAGCAATAGGGTGATCGATATTACCTTCTCATGACTGAGCCAATACAACTCCTAGAGCAATGGAAGATGCATCAACATGCACATGAAACTCCTTATTCTAGTCAGGGAATACTAAGATAGGGACAACTACCATGTTTTCTTTCAAAATGTCCAAGCTTTCCTGGCATTCAGGTGTCCACTCAAACTTAATATCTTTCTTCAATTTATTTTGCATAGGGGTTGTAATCTGAGCATATCCTTTAATGAATTTTCTGTAATATCTAGTATGACTAAGCGTAGTGTGAAGTTTCTTAACAGACTTCAGAGGTGGTAAGTTCACAACGATATCTATATTCACAGGAACTGCCATCAAACCTTGCTTGCATACAATGTAACCTAATGGAATTACAAAAGGTGCACAAAAGATACACTTCTTCAGGTTCAATGAAATCTGATATTGTCTACACTTGTCCAGCATAAGCCTTAAACTGGCTATATGATCTTTCAGTAAACCAAAGATAGTCCAATCATCAAAGTAAACTTCCAAGAATTTATGAATAAATTCCTTAAATGCAGATATGACTACTCTGGAAAACATAGCAGGTTCATTCTTCAATCCAAAGGGCATAACCGTATACTGAAAAGATCCCATTTCTGTAGCAAAGGTTATTTTATGTCGATCTTCTGAAGCAATTCTGATCTGATGGTAACTGGAAAATCCATCAGTGAAAGAATACACTTCTTGAACTTCGACATTGTCTAAAACTTCATCTGTAAAGGGAGTAGGAAAAGGATCATGTAAATAGGCATCATTCAGCTTCCTTAGATCAACACAGATTCTGATTTCTCCCTTGGTCTTCTTTTCTTATACCACCATAGGGCTAACCCATTTAGACTCTTCGACAGGCTCAATGATTCCTGCAGCAAGCATCTTATCTAACTCCAGCCTAAATTTTTCTTTATACTTAGGGTTCAGCCTATAAGGGCGCTACTTCACAGGCTTCGCATCAACTTTAAAAGGTATTTTTATCACTCCTATATCACCAAGGATACCTTTCATTTCTGAGAAATTCGTCAGAAATAAGTCCTGATACTCATGGAGAAGTTCATTCACTTTGATTACCATTTCTTCATCCCAATAATCTCCAATGGTAGCGTACTTAGGCATTTCCTCTGATCCAATGTTTACATTCCTTGTCTTCAAGGACTGAGTTACTTCAGGTGCTTCGACTGCTGGTCCATGTACTTCACAGTGTCCTTCTGACTCAAGGATATTAATGTTGCAAGGGTCATCGTCTTCATTGATGGCGAGGTTATAACATTCTACTGCATTAGCTTCTTGTTCCTTCCAATCAGGTTGGTACTTAGCTATTTCTTTATCATCAAACACCGTAGTATGGATCAAACTAATAGCTGCGTCCAAAGTAGGAAAAACCTCATTAATAGAAAATGTAAGCACAAAACTATCAACAAGACTATCCCAACTTACAGTACCATGGTAAAGCTCCACCTACGCATACCAATTCTTTGCTACAGGTTCCAGAGTGTGTACAAACCTATGTACCCATTCTTCACAAGGTACATGCTTCCATGCTTCATAACACTGCGCCAAATGTTCCTAAGGGCTAGTCTTACCATTAAATTTGATGCACACCTCCTGAGATTGGTCCATGAATCTCAGGCGAAGAAACTTTTGATAGGCTCCCCAAGTGTGAATATACTTTTTATGACCATTCCACCATCTGGAAGCTGTGGCTTTGAATACTGAATCTAGAGTCTCCATTTTCTGTTAATCTGGTTCTTGTTCTGAGAATTGTACAATGAAATATTCTGGGTCTGTCAAGCCATCAAAAGTAGGTAAGATTCTTGTCTGTGATCCAATCCATTTGAGAGACTTGGTAATTCTTGCACATCGATGTCCATGTAGTTCATAAAGTCTATTCTGCCAATTCTCTAGGCCTTCATCTAAATCAGTCATGCAAGAACTGTCACACTGCCAATCCATTATACCTTCAGTAGTAGGGTTAACATAGTCTTCTTCTTTAGCTGTAATGTTGTAGATATGATCCAAAACATCCTGATCTCCATCTCTGATTGGCTCTGTGTCCCTTTCTCCTTGAGAAGGGTCCAACGGTACTATGACTCTCAAGCCTTTCCCTTCAAAAGTCATCTGTCTATTATTAAGGTTGATTACTGCATCATTGTATATTTCCCATTCAATTCCTAGCAAGGCTGGATAGGGGTTGCTATCATCAACTATTCCAATTACTTCAAAATCTGCTAAGGTACTGAATCCATCTATATCTACTGGTACACTAGGGAATCTTCCCAAGGGCGCAATCTTCTGTTGATTGGCTAATATCAAATGTATAGGGGACCATTCCAGTGTAGGTTTTCCCATTTGCTCCCAAGTATGCCTGGTTAGGACATTCACTTCTGATCCCAGGTCTAAAATGATATCAGTCATGTCATAATCACCTATCTGAGCATGCAATCTCATTTCTCTTCCAGTCCTTCTAACTCTATTAATAGTTTTTTCCTTACCAGAGCTTCGTTGAGGTTTGCAAGATGCAATAACTTTCTGTAACTCATTCAAAGCATTATGATTTCTTAATAGCTTCATACAACTCTGTAAAAATGATGTCAGGGTACTTACTTGATCCGACGAAGCTTCTTGGGGCTGTAACTGCTGTTGATGTTGTTGCGTAGTTGCTAATGATGGTCTTGGATCAGCAAAGTCTTTTTTGGCTTCCATAAATGTTCCTTTTTCTCTTTCAACATCGAAGGCTGGAATTGTCTCTGGGGTCTTACGGACCCAAGCCTTGTTAGGTTGTTTCTCCTTATTCGGCACTTGTGTTGTAGCTCCACTCCTTGTAACAACGTTAAGGGCCGGGACATGTCTTTTATCTACAACAATCATTTGAACATTCAGAGTAGGAGCGCCATTTCTTTCTTGTATCTTGGCTATCAACTGTGGGCATTGCTCAGTCACATGATCGACTGCTCTGCAATATCAGCATGTTGTAGTTGGGTTCTGATAGTCTCTAGCTAGATGTCCTTCCTGATTATAGTTATAGCAAATAACTTGGCTTTGACCTCTTCCAGTCATACCACCACGACCACAACCACTGAAACTACCTCGACCTCATGTACTACCACGGTAACCATATCCGTCATTGCCTTGTGCATCGGGTTGTCCCCTATAAGCATCATAGGTTCACTCTCTCATGAGGTCAAAGCTACGACATTCATCTTTGTTGTGTCCAACTGACTTACAAAAATTGTAGTAGGGATTCTTAGGTACTTGAACATATCTCTGCAGCAGGTAGCAATCTTCAGGTCAATGCTGGCCAGTTGTTCTACAGATCTCACAATATAGGACAGTAGGGTTAAATGGGTTTGTCACACCAGTATGCAGATAGTTCCTTAATGCATGACATTGCTCCTTGTCATGACCTTCTTTCCTACATCGTGTACACCAAAACTCTTCATGAATAGATTTCCCCTTCTTCATGTCACAAAGCTCCAAATCCATTTCTGCCAACTGCGCTTGTATTTGGGCTATGCCAGAATTATCTCCGACAAGAGTTGTTTCAAGTTTCATAGGCAATTTCCAAAGACTCTTGCTGATCAACAACCTTCTGTTGCATAAGCAGAGTCCTGATATGAGGCAATAGTGCTACGATGAACCATTCTTTATGTTGTTCTGGTCCAATATTGAAGCTAACTTGATCCAAGAGAACTTTGAACCTCTGATCAAAGTCCCAAACTGATTCACCTCACTTATGCTGAATTTATTTCAGTTCAATTATACACTGTGACTCTAATTTAGGCTTCTTGAATTCTTTGATCATTGCTTTTTTAATATCAGCCAAGATATAGTTCTGAGTACTGGAAAACTTCATAAACCAAGTCAAATATCAGTCTCTAAAATAAATTACCAGCTGCACTCTTCTTGTATTTTGATCCATAATATTCTTAGCAGTCGAGACAGCTTCGCATAAGAACCGAAACTGCTCTGGATCCTCTGATCCAGTTCCTTGAAAGATTGGGAGTTTGATATCATCCTTCACATGGGCCATAGTGGATCTAGGGGGGGGAGTAGGGGGAGGATTAGGGGGACGACTGGTAACAGGAGGAAGGGAACTTTCTAAGGTAGACTGACCTGCGACAGGACTACTCGGGCTAGGGTTGCTTTCGGACTGTGAAGGGTTCTCAAGGATAACAAATTTTCACTACAAAGTTATAGCAGGGTTTCTAACAAAAGGGGTTTCTTCAGATTCAGACTCTTCTGGGCTTAATGAGGTATAGTTGATATTTTGGCCTGGGGTATAGGATCCAAGATTTCTCTTGTATCTTTTACCGTTGCGAAGAAAACCACTTTGCTCGTCGCAATCACTTTCACTTCCAAACATAGGTTAGTAGCAACAAATCTAACAATCTAATTCGATAAGCAATATAAATTTCTCAGCCAAGAGCATTTTAATTTTCAGAATTAATGAATTCAAGTACTTACCCCTTGGTCCTTTGAAAAATTGTCTTTCTGCTTCGCTGAAAGAAGTATGTGTGTCGATGGCGAACACCGTCACAAATGCTTCAAGGGTTCGCATTGTCTAGAAGTCAACAGCTCTTAATACTGCATTGTTCACCCTTTTCAACAGCGTAACTCTTTTTGGGGTCCAGGAAGGAAACTGATCTTCTTTGAAGTTTGTCTTCTTTCTGTTAACCTGGATAACCACTGGTGCAATTCTATGTGGATACTACAAAAGAAAATATCATAAATATCAGTAAAAATGTACCTTTGCAAGAAGTCGTCTGAGATACGACGAGGATCCTTATTTTCTTGTTCAGCAAATTTCAGATAGGTATCTTTGATCCATTCATCGATTTCTTTTACTGAGAACCTCCAAAACATATCCCTCTAGGTATGACGTAGATTTCTCTTGAAGCAGATATTGGTTCAACCGGCAACGGAACCAATTTTTTGGTGCTTAGGGAAGACCCGAGTTCTATACTTTTATCTCACACCAACAAATAGACCCACAGTGTTGGCCCTTTCAGCAGCAACCTACGAATAGGTTTTAGTCTCACCTGAAATAGCTATGGGGTGCCGCAGAATCAGGTTTCTGCAGGCGCAAGAGGGATATTATTGTACCTTTAGTCTTAACAAATAATGATTATGCAATAAATAGCTTTGACATTCACTTAAATAGATTCGCAGCTTAGATAAAAGATAGTTCTTACTTAACCCTTAACTAGGAATTAATAGCGAAGTTAGTACTTAGCAATATATCTTACTTATCATTCACCTAATTATCAAATGCATAAAAACATAATAGAAACAACATAAAAAAACCACCACAACACAAGATATGCGTGGTTCACCCCTAGTGTAGGGGCTACATCCAAAGAACTACATTTATATTCAACTCTTTACAACCACACAGTTCTGATCTGCGCACTCAGCTACAGATCTCTTCAATCACCCAAAGCTGCGCACTTAGCTGCAGATCTGCGCACTCAGCTGTAGAACCTTTCTTACAAAACCCTCTGTGCACATAGCTGCAGAGGTCGTCCATGCACTCAACTGGGACTTAACCTTCTTACAAAAACCCTAAAATAGGCCTTAGCTTCTTCGCATCAAATCATCATATAAATCATCAAAATCCTAACCTGGGTTCTTTACATAAGTGCCTATTTATACAAGTGCACTATTACAAAACCATGGGCTTAAACCATGGGCACCCAAAAACCATGGGTTTAAACCCTGGGTTATTTACAAAAAGAGGGGCTTCGACCCAACCCCGAAACCCCTAAGACTATTTTGGACCACAACTCCCCTTACAAGCTTCCCACCAAAACTGCGGAGCTGCCAAAACTAAGGACCTTTAAGGTCAGAGCCCCAACAATCATTCGCTAGTAAGGACCACTCTCAGGAGAAAAGGGTTATTTTTTTGGAAGACCATGCTCAAAAGAGAATCAATGTCATTAATTATAGTATCATAATCACTCCCCCTTTCCAAGGAGGATCTATCTTATCAAATTTCTCCCCCATTATTCGAGAAGGGTTTATATCTTCAACTTGTTCTTCCTTTTCGAGGACAATCCATATATTTGACTTATTCATCCTTTTCGAAGAGAGTGCATATCTGACTTGTTCTTAATTTCTGAAGAGATTCTATAGCTCTGAACTATTTCTCCTTTTCGAGGAGAGTCCATATCATTGAATCATTCCTCCTTTTTGAGAAGGGTCCATATCATCATTGTTCCTCCTTGCGAGGGAAGTCTTTCTAGACTACACCAAGCTTGTCATAGAAGTATTCAAACTACACTCAAGATAGAGGCTTCGTTAGCACATGAGAAAATTGCTCATTAGTACTCACATACTGGAGTTTTATAGCTCCCTTTTGTACAATATCCCTTATATAAAAATATTGGATATCTATGTGATTTGATTTATCATGGAACAATAGATTCCCTATCATATTTATATAATTTTGGTTGGCACATAGAATTACTTTGGTGTCCAACTCTATGTCAAATATTCCTCACATCAATTTTTGAAGCCATATTATTTCAAAACTATCATATTAAGTTGCTATGTATCCCGCTTCAGTCGTGCTGAGAGAAACACTCGAATGTGTCTTACTAAACTATGATCTCATGGAAGATCCTAGACAGTAACAACCACTGGAGGTTCTCTTTCTTTCTATGACAATTCCTTCCCAATATGAATCTGTATATCCATACAATATCTAGTCATGATCTCTAACATAGTATAGTCTAAAATATACATGGAAATTGAACCCAAGAGAAAGAAAAATTACACTCACAAAATTGCTAATCAAACATGTAAAATTAACACCAAAGGAGACTGAAATTGGAGCATAACACTAATCTGTATTGAATAAGTGTACAATATCCAACCCTGTGAATTAATAGGATGATATAATATATAATTACATGAGAGGTTCTAATGTACAAGGATGCCATTCAATATAGTAAAAAATCAGGCTTGCCAAAACTAGTCAAATCCCCCATAGGTGCATAAAGAAGTTTCCAAATATAGGTAGATGCTCATGAATTTTCTAAGTAAAGTGGGAAAGCAAAAGATGAATGAAAAGGAAAATCATACATTCTTTGAATTGGAGAAAAGGAGGGAGGATGATGTGGGAAAAAAACAAGGCAGTTACACCTAGTCTAGCTTTTCCTTTTTCCATAAATCAACTATAAAACAAGGCACCTTTTCAGAAAAAGTAGATATGTGCTTTGTAGAATCTAGAATAAAGTAGAAATTATAAAATGAGTTTCCAATATGTTTCCCAAATGCTCCATGAATCATTTTTAGCATGTTTTGACTTCTAGGACATGTAGAAGGCAACTAGCATAGAATGGAATCTAGGAAACTAGGTAATAAGACAAAAATGATTAAATTAATGTCTAATGTAGGTAACTATTGGTTGACTATTCTAACACCCCCCCTTAATCCTAAATTTATGAGTAAATATTAGAACAATATAGGTCCTAACAACAAGGCTTAGTCACCATTTACATACTGCTTGCCCATACAACCAAGGAAAGAGGCAAAAACCCAACAGGAAAAATCCTCCCTTAAACATGGACATGAAAAAAAACCTTGGAATTATTGTCATCAATCATGCATCACAGTATGATCAGAAATCGTTGGCAGTGATTTGATATTTCTGAAGGCATTCTCACAAAAAGCTTTGGTGAAGATGTCTGCTACTTGTTTTGAAGATGCACAGAAGAGTAGAGCAATGGTGCCATCATACACAAGCTGTTTGATGTAGTGCATATGGATCTCAACGTGCTTGGTTCACTATCTATGAATTGGATTATTGCATATTCAAATGGTGCTTTGATTATCACAGTAGATAATAGTTGAAAAATCTGATTCGAAGCCACATTCTCAAAGTATCCCCTGCAACCATAAACATTGAGTTGTTGCATTTACAACTCCTCTATACTCTGCTTTTGTAGATGAGAGTGTTATGGCACTCTACTTCTTGATTGACCAGCTAATTGGCCCTTTTTCAAGCACGAACACATATCTTGATGTATACTTTTGATATGTGTTGTCACCTTCCCAATCACTATCAGTAAACCCAATCAAATCAAGATCATATTTTGCTTTGTAGAATATCCCATGAGTTCTTGTTCCTTGAACAAAGATTAAGATCCTTTAGGCTGCCCTCCAGTGTATCTTGTGAGGATGATCCATATATATCTAAGCCACACTAACTACATAATATAAATCAGTTTGAGTGTGTGTAATATAAATCAAACACCCAATCAACTACCTATGCAGTGTATTATTTACCATAGGAGAAGAACCTAATTCTTCAAGCTTAACTCTTGAAAGGAAGGGAGTCTTGCTTGGATTGCAATATTTCATGTTGAACCCATTGAGAAAATAAAAAGTATACTTGGAATGATTTACTTTTATTCCATGTTGGGATTGAGCAATTTCAATACCCAAGAATTGGCTCAACAATCCAAAATCTGTCATAGAAAATGCATGGTTCATTGCATCCTTCAAGGAGGCAATATCTTTCTTTGAACTTCCTATAATAAGTGGGTCATCCAGATACAAAACAATAATAATCAAATAACTATGAATCATCTTCAAATATACATTAGTATCATACTTGCATAGAACAAAACTCAGTGACAACAGAAATCCATCAATCTTGGCATACCAAGCCATGGGGACTTTCTTAAGCCCATACAATAATTTATTCAACCTACACACTAAAGATGGATTAGAAACCAACCCTTTAGGTTGATGCATGTAAATATACTCAATGATATCTCCATTTAGGAAAGCATATTTCAGATCCATGTGAGGTACTTCCCACTGCTTCGAAGCTGCAATGGCTAGAGCTAGCCTTATGGAGTCCATCTTTGTCACTGGTGCAAAGGTTTCATTGTAGTCAATACCATGTACTTGTCAGTATCCCTTGGATACCAATATTTCCTTATATTTCAAATTTGAACAATCAGCAACAAATTTAGTCTTGAAAACCCAATTACATTGAGCTAGCTTCCTCGTTGAGGGAAGATCAACTAGTTCCAAAGTGTTGTTCTTCTGGAGCGAGTTGAGTTCTTCTTTCATGGATTTTTTCCATATTGGATCTTGTGCTGCATATTGATATGTCTGTGGATCTTATTCAACCATAATATAGCACACCTCAGCAAATAGAGGATCTTTCACACAAAGGGCACTCTCAAATTGAGATCCAGTCCTCCTAGTGTCATTAGGATTTCCAGCTAGTTCCCCAGCTGCATGAATGGTCTTTGATGCCCAATTTTGTCTTGTAGGAATGTTAGGATATGCAATCAAATCATAATTATAAGACACATCAGAATCATAGAACTCATTAGTCTCTTCACTTACAATCAATGGTTCTTGTGGTGAAGAGGACTCTCCAACTTCAATTGCTACTAAAGGCTCTTCTTGGAACTGAACACTTATTTCAATGAATTATTTGTTAGTTCTCAAGTTTATTAGCTTGTACCCTTTTTAATATTTAGAATACCCAAAAAATAGGCACTATTAGCTTTGGGGTTGCAAATCCTTCCTCTTTTCAGTTGGAATTCTAGCCCAAGCCTTTGAGCCAAAAATCCTGAAATGGGTCACATTTGGCTTGTGCCCACTCCAAGATTCAAAAGGATTCATACCATCAACATTCTTCTGAGGCACCCTATTCTGGATGTAGGATGCACATTTTATAGCCTCGTCCCAAAACTTTGGTGGCAAAGTATTATCCTCCATCATGCAGGTTGCCATCTCCTTCAGTGACATGTTCTTTCTCTCAGCAACACCATTTTGTTGTGGTGTGTAAGGGATAGAATGATGTATATGAATACCTACATATTTGCAATACTAAATGAAATCAAACTTGACATACTCACCACCATTTTCATATCTGAGGATCTTGAATTTTCTCCAAGACTAGTTTTCAACCAAGGCTCTAAAGACTTTAAAGAGGTCAAAGGGCTTCAGACTTATGCTTTAGGAAGTGATCCCAACAATACCTAGAAAATTCATCTATGAAGGTGAGTGCATATTTGTCTTGACTCATGGACATATAAGGAAATGGAACAACAATGTCACTATGGATCAACTCAAGAGGTGCAGAGGTTCTCTCATGACTAGATCTCTCATACTTGTGCTCTAGGTGTTTTCCTACGATACAACCTTGACATAATCCCTTATAAAACTTGATATTTGGTAACTCTATGACCATATATTTTTCACTCAAATCAGAAAGATACTTTTATTTAAGATGGCCAAATATTTCATGCCAAATCTTGCTTGCTTCATAAGCATGACTCATAAGAGCGGAGGGGTTTGAGTAGGGTAGAATATGGGAAAACTTGTATACCTTCGAAGTGTGAGCAATAACACCTTTTTCTATGACTTTACCATTTGAAATCTCAGTGATTTCATCATCATCAGGGGAGAATATGACCTCTTTGGAGACCCAGTATGAGTCATCTGATATATTGAAAAGAGATTAGAGGCAAGACCTGGAACATAAAACACATTTTTGAAATCACCATGGTCAATATAAATCCTACCCTTCCCCAAATTGTCAATGAGAGAGTAATATCCCAATAATATTGGTGGACCTTTTGACTTGTCAAGACAAGAGAATGTCTCTTTTGTTAAAATGATATGTCTAGAAACTACAGAGGCTATGATGAAGCTAGGTGAGCTTGATGTGCCAGCAACCAAGGCATGTACTCTCTCCCTGTATTCTGAATTTTATCCTCCTTCCCTCTTCTTTGAGCCATCAGGAAGGGATATGTTATTCTTCTCAACATGTCAATCATGCCAATTTGCTTCTTCATACAAGAGCTCTCAGGATGATAGCCCTTACTGCAGTATGTGCACTTGCTCATTTCTCATTTGTTCTTATTCTTCTAGAAGTTCTTCTTGGAAACTTGGGGCTCCTCTTGAGACTTAGACTTCTCTCTCTTTTGCTCAGGTGGCATTTTATCCTTTTTATTTATTTTTGAATCCATCCTTGAATCTCCAGCAACCAAAGCTTGGTCTTTGGAAGGTTTGATGGTGCCCATCATTACCAACTTATCTTGCTCATGTGTGAGGGAATCCATGAAATATAAAAGATTAGGTAGCTTCCAATCTCGAGCTATCAACTTGGTGGCATGGAAGGTCAAAATATACACTAAACAGTTAGGACCAATATTAGAGAGTATGACCAAAACTAGTTTCTCTTCCTTCTTTTCGATCCCACACTGTTTAAACTACAAAAGAAGGGCCTTAAACTTGGAAACGTAGGTTTGCAATGATTCGAAGCTACTAGGACTCAAGGAGATCAGCTCATTCTTGATTTGATGTCCTCTCATCTCATCTGCATTTCCAAAAATCTCTACAAGCTTTTCCCACACTTCATTAGGTGATTTCAATCCACCAAGATGGAAAAGGAGGTCTCTTGAAATGCTCAGACACAAAAGACCATAGGGCTCATCCCTCCTATTGTGCCATTTAATTTTCTCTACAAATGCATTGGGCTCTACCTCATTTTCCATGGTAACCCTATAGATACCTTTCGCTCTCAACAATATCTCCATCTCAGCTTTTGACTCAAAGAAATTGAATGGAGTCAATATGATCTTCTGAGATTGGTCCATAGCTCAATAACTATTCCCTCAAGTCAGTAGAATGTGCTCCCAGTCAAGATGTCGAACCTGGAATAGCAATATGGAAGGAGATAAATTGATATACAAAGGCTTTGATACCATGTGGAAATTGAACGCAAGAGATAGAACAATTACACTCACAAAATTGCTAATCAAACATGCAAAATTAACACCAAAGGAGACTAAAATTTGAGCATAACACTAATTTGTATTGAATAAGTGTACAATAGACAACCTTGTGAAGTAATAGGATTCTGTAATATATAATTACATGAGAGGTTCAAATTCATGGGGATTCCATTCGAAATAGTCAAAAAGTAGGCTTACCAAAACTAGTCAAATCCCCCATTAGTCATAAAGTAGTTTCCAAATCTAGGTATATGCTCATGAATTTTCTAAGTCAAGTGGGAAATATAAAGAGGGATGGAAAGAAAACTCATACATATTTTTAATTGGAGAAAAGGAGGGAGGACAGTGTGGGAAAAAAACAAGGTAGTTACACCTAGTCTGCCTTTTCCTTTTTCCTTAAATCAGTTACAAAACAAGGCACTTTTCAGAAAAAGCAGATATGCACTTTGGAAAATCTATAATAAATAATACATGCTAAAATTGGTTTCCAGGATGTTTCCCAAGTGCTCCATGACTCAATTTTAGCATGTGTTGACTTCTAGGACATGTAGAAGGCAACTAGCATAGAATGGAATCTAGAAAACTAGGTAATAAGACAAAAATGATTAAATTAATATCTAATGTACATAACTATGGGTTGATTATTCTAACAATATATCATACCTTTTAGGTACCTCATCACATTCTTACAGCTATTAGGTGAACCCATCTATATTTAACTAGAAACTAACTTAAGGTGTTCACAACAAAACATATATCTGGCCTTGTATTTGTTAGATACTCCGTCATGTCTACTAACTCTGATGATTCATCAAATAACAACTTCAATTTGGTGCCCATGGGTGTGGCCATGGATTTACAATCAAACATATAAAATGTTTCCAATATTTCCACTAAATACTTTCCTTGATTCAGAAAGATTCCTCTAGGCTCTACCACACTTCCATCCTGAAGAAATAATGCATTAATCCTAGATCTTTCATCTTGAATTCTTCAACTAGAGGTTAGGGTCGGCTTTACTCTTGGTAAATGGTAAAACCAAAATTGTCAAGAAGATATCAATTCTTCCATACCAAGCTCTAGGATATATATCCTTTTTCAACTTATATACATGAGTCACTCTGTCTTTGATTTCAAATCCTTGTGGTTTTTATATGTAAACCTCTTCCTCAATCATACCATTCAAGAAGGATGTATTTACATACATTTGGTGTAGATCTCACTTCATCATGGAAGCAAGAGCAATGATGGTTTTGATGGAATTGTACCTTCCTACTAGAGAAAAATTCTCTTGATAATCAATCTGCTCTTTCTGAGAGAATATTCTTGCCACAAATCTTTCCTTGTACTTTTCAATACTTCCTTCAGCTACATGTTTTATCTTGTAGATCTACTTTGAAGATACCACACTCTTGTTTTCTAGATTGGGTACTATATCCTAAACATCATTCTTCATTATTGATTGGTATTCTTCCATCGTTGCTTCTTCCCACTCTTTATTTTGTGCAGCTTCGTCATTTCGGGTGGGTTCTTGATCTACAAAGTCACACATCAAAGATACATAACTAGAGGTTGGCTTTCATATATTTCTTGTTCTTGAGGAGCCTTCTGGAGCTCCATACTTCTCTGCTTCTTGTATCATTTCTCTTACCCAAGCATGCTTTATCTTTATAGAGATATGCATAGTAGGGGTTTCTTGAGGTTCTAGCATGTCATGATATTCATATGCAACTATTTCAGGAGAGAATTCAACTTCTTCCTTTCTGAGAGGTGCATCCTCTTTATGTACTTCTTCAAGTTGACATCTTCTAAATTTCTTAAGAGAAGTTTCTTCATCAAATATCACATCCATATTAATATCCATATGATGGAATCCTAAAATGTATATCATGAAGGATTTCTATACTTCATAGTATCCAACAAATATTACCTTGTTTTCAGAAGGATTCAACTTGGTTCTCTTCTCTTTCAGAATATGCACATATACTAGACAACCAGGTAACTTGGAATGGATCACTTCAGGTTTCTTTCCTGTATACATTTCTTCATGAGTCTTGAATCTAGGATCACTGTGAGATAATATATTATGCACATACACAATTTTTCTTTGTGCTTCATCCCATAGGTGGATGGGGAGACCTTGCTCATCAAACATAGTCTTCACTTCTTCTATAAGGGTTCTATTATTTATTTCTGCAACACCATTTTGCTGGGGATAATAGGGAGTGGATAGTTCCCTCTTGATTCCATATTCTTTGCAAAATGCTTCAAATTATTTTGAAGTGTATTCTCCACCATTATCTGATCTCAGTGTCTTCCTTCTTGTTTCTGAATGGTTCTCTATCAAGGATATTAATTCCTTAAATTTCCTGAACACTTCACTCTTGGTATTCAAGAAGTATATCCATGTCTTTCTTTATTAGTTATCCATAAAGGCGACATAGTGTTCATATCCACTTAAGGATGTAGATGGCATAGGACCACATACATTAGAATAAATCAATTCCAACATATCTTAGGTATTTCTTTCACTTTTAGGAAATGGGTTCTTGATGTTCATTCCTCTTGCACAGCCTTTCCAAGTTCTGTCATGATCAATATTCAGATATGATAAACATGTTGCCACTTTGCTCACATAGGGTAATGATTTGTAGTTTACGTGAGAAAGTATTGTATGCCATAGTTCACATGATTTAGCGGTCTCATAGACAAGGGTTGACTATTGATTTCCCTTGAGTTTGTACAGTCCTCCTTCATATTCACCAAATACCACAGTATCTTCAATTGTCTTTCCTTTGGACCACATGAGTACTTGTCCATTTATAAAAGAAACTCTATATCCTTTCTTATCTAGTGCTCACTAGAATCTTTTTTAAACCTGGTACATATAGTACTTATTTCATTTTCATGGAGGTTACAGAGTCAAACTTATAGCTTGATTCACCAATTCCTTTGATGGGATATTGATAGTAATCCCCCAGAGATATATTCTGAGGAGAGATCTTTTATTCAAGTTTTAACATATTTTTTTTCTTCCCTGTCATGTGATTTGAGGCACCACTATAAATAATCCATGTTTCTTATTGAGGTTGTATAGACCCAAAGAGTGCAAAGAATAGTACATATTCCTCTATATCTTGTTCTTTTTCTTTTCTCTTTCTATGTCTTTCTTCTTCTTTTGCATCCTCATCTTCATCTAGATGAGCATGATGTATTTTGTTGGTGTTCTTATTCAATGGACACTCTCTAGAAATGTGTCTTATCTTATGACAGTTGTAACATTGATGTTTGGATTAGTTTCTCTTCTTCTGAAACATCTTTAACGGTTTATGCTCCTTGTGACTATCATTCTTGAAGTTTGATTATTTTCTTCTCTTGGTATGGGTATCTAGAGCTTGATCATCTTCTGTAAGTAAAGATTCTTTGTTAGCTACTTTATCCTCGTCTTGGATGCACTCTTTCATACAATGTCAAACTTCATACTTTCTTTTCTAGCACACATAGTCTGTATGAATGATTCCCAAAGTATAGTGAAACCATTGAGAGTAGTCATGCGTAGTCCATATTCATCAAGGGAGTCTCCAATAAAATATAGTTGTTCTTTGAATTGGGAGACCGCTTTAAAGTAATGTTGAACTGATTCTCCTTTACTCATCTTGGTGCTCTTCAGTTGAGCTCTCAAATTCATCTTTTTGTTGATGTTCATCCCTTCATACATTCTTGAGAGCAAATAATACGCTTTATTTGTTGTTTCTTTAGATGATACTTGATGGATCAAATGATCTTTGACATAATCAACACTGATTCTCATTGCATTGATTAGGTCCTTTTGATGCTTCTCCTTAGCTTCATCTTCTTCTAGATTTAGAACTTCATCCTTGATATATTTATTATGATCATTCTCTTTGAGAATGATACCAATCCTATACGTCAATGCTCAGAAGTTTTCAATTCCTTCCAGTTTATCCTCAAGCTTAGTGCTTAGGGCCACCCTATATAGTAGGTCACTAAAAATTGAAAGTTCTTGAAATAAAAAGTTGAAATTACCACAAGAGGCACTTGAATAAGGTGAGTTGGTTGGTCCACTTGGATTCTAGAGATCCCAAATCTTCACCCTTCAAATCTTACTTGCGAGGTTTCAATTTCAGCATAATTTCAGGTTCCAGTTTTTTGCAGTTTTTTGGTTCATGTCCAAACTAGGGTTTGGATTTCTCAGAGACTCAAACACCCAAAAAATTAGACCCTTGTATTAATATATGCACTTTAGAGAGGCTCAACTTTCTAGGGAAGTAGATATTCAAAATTCCAACTTTTGTTGAAACCCTAATTTCTTACGGAGGGAGAGGGGAGAGAGTATCACCTTATGAAAGCTATCCTATTCAAGATAGTTCTAATACCATGTTAATGTTTCATATGCTAGAATAGATATCATTAGTGTTTAATCCAAATTCACGATAGTAGCATATGCATAATCATTGAAAGAAACACAATCACAAGTGAGACATAGATTTATCCTAGGAAACCCTCAAGGGGAAGAAAACCCATCAAAATGTCCTCTGTATAAGATGAACCCCAAAAACAGGTAATCCTCCTCTTTCTAGTATGGATCTCTCTCTCCTATGTGCTACACAAGTGAGCGTGTCTGTGCTCAAATGAGAAGCATGACCACTCTATTTATAATATTTTTTTGAACTAACTTTTACCCTAAACAAGTCATCCCCACAAAACTGTTTGGGCCAACTTTACCTAAGAAATCACAAAACCATATTTTATTATATTCATTAAGGTACTAATGACCCAACTTACAATGTATTTTGTACCTCATGACTCTATTATGACCAATTAGATAGTAACCTCCTGACAGAGGAATAATAACAACTCCCTTGAGATACATCAGTAAAATACATTTAGAATATCCTTTGAAGTTACAATATTCAATATTTTCCCCTCAATTATAACAAAATGAATGTTAAATATTTTCTTCAATGCACTTCAAATAGAGATTCTTTAAGCTTGCTTATTTTTACCTCATCACCACAATGATCAATGAGGAAAATTATTGTTGGTTCTCCTCAATTATATGAAAATTAATGGCAGAGATGGTTTATGGAACTGTTCAATTGGAGAGGTATTGGATTCCTTGACCAAAAAAAATGGAGCTGACTATAATTTTCTTGGATATGTTAGGGTTATTTTCGGGTACGAAAAAAAAATGTTTCTACTGAAGAAAAAAAAAGAACATGTTTTTTTATATAGAAAACATGAACTCATTACAAATAACATCAAATAGGCTTGATTCATGGTTATGGTAATTAATAATTCACAAAATGAGCACATATTTATACTGAAAGAAATGCATGCATGGTATGTCTACATACGAAGAAAATCTCTCTCTCTCTCTCTCTCTCTCTCTCTCTCTATATATATATATATATATATCCATCACTCTCTTGACCACTCTCCCTCTATACTTTCCTTNCCCCTCTCTCTCTCTCTCTCTCTCTCTCTCTCTCTCTCTCTCTCTCTCTCTCTCTCTCTCTTCCCACCATTCCTCCTCTATCCTTCCTGATCCAGGTGACCAAGTGCACGTCAGATGACAACAGTTCAATTGAGTGAATCAAGCACTATTATACATGAATCATATTAAAATAATAAAGTAGGAAATACACCAGATATGAATAATGTAAACACAGAAAAAATTCAATAACTCGAACCAATATATTTTCTCCTCTTACTGCTCTATTACTTGCTTGTATTTTAAAATAGTGTATATACTTATATCAAATGCTAAGATGCTTAGGTGTATACCCCTTACGTTTAGTTACAAAGAATTTAGAACAATTTCAAATTTCAACCATTGCATACAACTAGAAGACATAGAGACAATCTATCATAGTCTTGTCGAGATGTTGGAGTCGATGATGCATGTTGAATTGTTGGAGTTGACGATGTATGCCAATATGTGGAACCTGATGAGGTTGTGTTGAGTTTTGGACTTGTCTAATTCGATGTTGAACCTGCCAAACTTGAAAAAGATGCCAACTATTGGGTGGATCATTCCTCCTCACTTAAGAAGCAATGGTCCCCACTGTTTTCATGTTCAAATGAGGAATCATGTTAGTGTATTTCATAGCAAAGTACCACTTTCATTGATTTGGGAATTTTCTAGCTTTATCCACTTGAAACAAGGGAATTTCATTCATGCTTGTATGGCATATGTGTCGTCCCATGATGGTGTCACAATGAAGAGGCTCCTGAACATATTGATGGATGTCTTCAAGTTCTGCTACCTACAAGTCATTCTATTCCAACAATGGTGCATGGTATGGGCGAAGTAGATCCACATTGAACATTGGATGTAGAACCAAGCATGAAGGAATGTCGAGCTAGAAAGCATTTTCTCCAATATGCTTAAGGATAATGTACAGACCATATTGGAAAGACTTCAAATTTCTATATGGACTAGTGAAGCACTCCTTATTTAGATGTAACAATACCTAATCCCCAGTTTGGAATGACTGAGGAGTATGATTTTTATCATGTTGAGACTTGGATTTCACATTAGCTCGATGCAAAATTTCTCAAGATTTCTTATAGGTGTTGTATATTTGATCCCAAAAATTAAATTCCTTCTCAACTTCTCATTGGTCAAGGTCAATGTCATTCGATTGTGTCGATGAAATGATCCATTCGATGGGAATTGAGGGTTGAAATCCATAATAGATCTCAAATGGAATCTTGATCATAGAGTTTTGCTGAGTAAGATTGTAAATTTTTTGTATGCATTGGACACTTTCATCCCATGTCCAATGATTTGTGTGGTTGTACATGTGAAGCAGTTCTACTACCAAGCGATTCACAACTTCCATATGTCCATCTGTATGAGGATGGAAAGTTTTCAACAAGGAAATTCTTGTTTTGATTTGATGCCAGAGAGTCTTCCAAAATATGTAAACAAATATGGACTCTATGTCAGAGATGATTGTCATTGGAAGGCCATACTATTTCCAAACATGTTCGAAGAATAGCTGAGCATTTTTTTGTGATTTCGTAGTCTTCTTGCATAGAATGAGGATAGCCATCTTAGAAAATTTGTCAAATACTACTAAGATCATATCATTTTTTTTTGGGTAGTAGGATATCCTGTCAACTAGTCCATAGAAATGAATTCCCATGGTTTTCTAGGAACTGAAAAAAGGCATGTAAAGTCCTTGTCATCGATTCGACAGTTTAAGAATGGATCAAACCATCCACAATCGAATGTACCTATTGATGCCATATTTAAGTGAAGGAAAGTAAAAATAATTTTGGAGGATAAAAATAGTCTTTGCTACTCCAACATGTCTTGCATTCTTGTTGTAATGTGTGTAACAAATGAGTTGTTGTCGAATCTCACCTGTCGGTACACAAAGTTCTCCAAGCTTGTATACAAAGGTGTCTTTTAGGAAGTAGTTCATAGTAGAAAGCATGTCAGTCTGAAGCTATCGATAAGTTGCCAATAAGTTTCAATCTACCAAATACAATTGTGTCCAAGTAGTGGTGTCGTAACCGTGCATACTCATCACTGTAAAAATTAGAGTAATTAGTGGTCAACTGAGACAATCAACTATAGTATTGGATTTACCTTTCTGATACTTAATTACCAACTGGAATTGTTGTAGGTAATTAATCCACTTGCATTGATGAGTTTTCTATAATTTATACTTGGATGGGATTAAATGTAAGGGCTTATGGTCAGTAAGCATGACCATTTCCTTCCCAAGGATATAGTGTCCCCATTTCTTAATGGATTCCATAATTGCATATAGTTCTTTTTCCTACGTCTAATACCTTTTGATGGTGGAGATGAAGGTTTCAGAATGAAAAGCAACTGGGTGACCTGACTGAGTGATCATTACTCCTAAAGCATAGTCTTATGCATCTATCTCAATCTCAAAAGGCTAATGAAAATTAGGTAACACAAGTATTGGTGTAGTTCAAAGCTTGTTGTTGTGTTGGTGTCCATTTGAAGACAATTTTCCCATTTTCTTCCATCAATGGATTAAAAGGCCAAAACTATGTTACTGAATACGAGTATGAACTGTTGATCAAAAATAACCAAACCAAGAAAAATT
The DNA here is from genome assembly GCA_001517045.1 of Pseudotsuga menziesii. NCBI lineage: Eukaryota > Viridiplantae > Streptophyta > Pinopsida > Pinales > Pinaceae > Pseudotsuga > Pseudotsuga menziesii. Next base: position 823,819 of record LPNX010124195.1, on the reverse strand, counting down.
CTTAGTTCATGAATGTTTTGAGGAATAGGCCAATATTTGAGGATCTATACTTTTTTTGGGTTGACCTGAATGCTTTCAGAGTCAATTACATTACCCAAATATTTGATGTTGTTCATCACAATTGAGCATGTGTGCATGTTGATATATAGTCTACGTTGTTGGAGAGTGTCAAAGACTTGTCGAATATTTATGACATGTTCTTCCCATGATCGACTAATAATCAAGATATTGTCAAAATAGAAAATGACAAAATTACCAATGAAAGGTCGTATATGGTCATCCATATATCGAATGAAGGTAGTAGGTGCACTGGTTAAGTCGAAAGGAAGGACTAACCATTTAAACAATTTGTCATTGGTTTTGAAATAATTTTTCCATACATCAGTGGAATCGATAGGAAGCTTATGGTATCCCAACTTGAGGTCGATCTCAATAAATAATTTAGCACCATTGAGGAATTGATGAGTTCGTATGTCCTTCGAAGAGGGTATCTATTATTTAGTAAACTTTTGTTAAAATCCCAATAGTTGATGTGCGTGCAACAAGCCTCGTATTTCTATTGAACGAGGACAACTAGACTTCCACAAGGAGAGGAGCTGGGTTAGATGTGAACTTTGTTGATCAAATCCTAAATTTGTTTGTGAATTTCTTCATTCTCAAGAATGGATCTTTTGTAAACATATGCATTAGGTAATGAAGAACCTAGAACTAGTTCAATGGATTTTTTTACTTGGTAATGCAGAGGTGCTCCATTTGGTTCTTGAAATATGTTATGATGTTCATCAAGAATATGGTTGATTTTTTGTTGTTGTGAGGATTCGTGCTGGTTGGTGAGTCGACAAATTGCTGCAATGTTCCTAGAATATTGATGCTTTATCACGATCAATGCAAATTTCTAAGCATGGGTGATAAGATTATTTGTTTTTTTGGAAGAGATCATTGCAACCATTGGTGTAGGTTGTTGCTCTAATATGGCATACCACTAGTTCTAAATTTATACAAACACCTCCTAAGGTCATGATTTATTAATTCCATGTCGATCCCATATCTAAGGTTTTCCAAACAAGATATTGGCTACAGAAAGTGGTCCCACATCACACGGTACTTCATCTTCAAAATGCTTAATGAAGTAGGTGATTCTACATTTTCGAGTGATCCTTAGTTCTATTTTATCCTTCAAATAGCATATATTGTTAGATTGAGGATGTGGATTGGTGAGAAGACCAATTTCTTCACAATATCTTCAGAATCAAAGTTCTTCTGGATACCATTATCCGCAATCAGATGCAATGGATTGTTTTGAAACAATATTTGTGTATGTAATAGGCATTCTCATTCCTCCTTGTTGATTTTTTTTTGTTTAGGAAAACACGCCCTTATAACCTAGGGCCTCTAAGTTACCAACTTACTAACTAACTTGCATACAATCATCCATTTCTAAAATTGAAATAGAAATAGGAAGAAAACCGAGCATACCTTATTTATGATGGTCGATACTATCTTTTCTTCTTCTCTTCAACTTGCTTCCACAACTTATAGGGTATCTCCAATAACCTGCAAAGAATAAGATATTCCTACAATATCTTATATATTATATCAATGGTTAATGATATAACATATTAATAATAACAATGAGATAATTCATAAATCACAATATACAAGAGTGAAAAATATTGGAAGAAGAACTTTTTTTATTGATAAACAAGTGTGGTGAGATTACAACCCAACATCTGGGACATTGAGTACTGCTGCTCCAAACCAAGGACACTGAGTACTATTTCTCCAAGATATATGAAGGGAAACTACCAGCATAAATTTTCTCTACTAAGTATGATTGATTAGCCTCAACCCCTACCCTCTATTTATACATGAGGAAAGAGAGAGGTTTCGAAGGTTGATATGGTTGAGGTAGTTATGAATCAAGTATTTTTTAAGGATTCTAATATTATAATTAAGTATAGTATTCTAGGAGATTCTTTTGGATTGAAAAAAAAACATGTTTATAGATATGTATGCGAATATTAAATATGAAACATAAAATTAACAATGAAATGTGCAAATTTTGCCCAATATTATGATAAAAAAAATATTTTATGTAGATATAGGTGATATTAAAGACTAAAAATGACCAAATAGAAATTTTATGTTTTGAAAAAAAACCAAAAATAGCCAATTCACAAAATTTTGCCCCTAAAAATTACCATGGTTATGATTAAGCGCTCAGCAATCCTCGAGTAATCATGTTTATATTTTTTTAACTATAAATTAAAGACATACATGAGTATCGATATAGGAAAGTCATGTATGATACATGCCTTTCTTTAAGGAAACCCATGAGTCAAATGCATACGCGAGCTGCAATGCACATACTCGTGTATGATACTCAGGTTTCTATGCAAATAGTCGTGTATTCAACCCTAATATCCAAACAAAAATATATTCAGCTAGTAAGGTGATGTTGTATCAAATTTCATGTCGATCTATAGTGTTTTGGCTACTTCAATCCAGTTTGTCTTTTTGTGTTTTGACACATTGGTTTCCAGTACTCAGACGGATAAGTGCCATTTTACATGATAATAGATGCTCCCTAATGTGTGATGTCAGAGGGAAGTGATGTCCAACATACATTACAGTATTTTAATCTTGGAGAACTCAGTTACCAAGGCAGCAGAGGAGGTACCTAAAACAAATACATATCAAAGTCATATATAAAATCATATATGAGGATGCCATGTTCAATATAATGGAACACTAGCTCCTTTATAATATTTGATTACATCATATGATATGGGTAACAAGACCATGTATATTACAAAGGTGGATAGAAGCCATAATATATAATGATGAGTCTTCAAAATATGGAAGCTATGTAGTTGAACATAAGACAATCTTGCGCAACTTAGGCTATAAAGGTGAACCTAAGTCCTTTGTCAAAATCCAAAGGAAACAATACAATCCCTACCATGTGAATAGATGTGCTGTGTAGCACTGGAATTGAGCCAAATATTGCGGAAGGCCCACTCCCAGGTAATAGAAGAACCATGTTTGAAGAGAGAATTGGCCTTCTTCTCTTCCGAGAGGGATCTCTCACCAAATATTAACAATTCCAGATATGTACAAGTGAAAATATAAATTGTTTGTAAAATTGGTTGAAACAAGACAAAAAACCATTGGGTGATGGAGTCAAGAAGTGCAATAGAAATGAATAGAACTTATGCAGATGATTTCAAAACAGAGGCAAAATAGCCATTCAATCACAGTCAAATTATAATTGTCTGGTGGAAAAGAAGAACATGAATAGACCATCAACATAGAGCATTGGAAAATGAATTATGTATTAACTTTAGAATAAATCTTTAGTGGATATCTAAAAAATTAGACGGAGCACAACATGTATGAATTCAAAACTATTATACACTTATTTAAGACATGAAAGAAAACATAATGGAATAGATAAACTAGAAAAAACATTCACATGAGAAAGGAAGTAACAGACTATTATACAAACAACACATGAATCCCTATGTAAAATGTCGACGTCGGCTCCGCAAATTTATTAAAATACTCTTGAAGGCATACACTACAAAATTACATCAGTTTCAACCCTTTCTCCTTCTTCAAGAGGTATATTTATAGCATTTTGGACTTCATAGATCGACATCCAGGAATCAAAATTTGTTACAACTAAAAAGCAACTTCTAACAAACTTGTAGGTGACACATCGGCCATGATTTACATAAAAAACTGGAAAATGAAATATGGATTGCAAGAGAAAATATGTACGAAAGTATTCTATGTTTCCATCTGGTGATTGACAGCTATATAGAGTTCTGGGAGAGGTGACCATCAGAAAACTTCTCATGTACTATCATTTCCACTTCTATGGATGCATTTTGAATTTGTCCGACCCGTATTGTTGAAGGCTCTCCATAAGTCAGGACCAGGTAGAGTCACCATGGCCATGTTGAATGCTTGTGCTTTGGGCTCCATCGTTTCTCGATATGAAGTTTCAAGGACTTTGGAACAGGTGGCTTTAAAGTCAATAAACAATTCAAATTCACTAGCCAACTTATCAAAAATGATCTTTCCTGAAAATGATTGTTGCATGTGTCCAAACTTGTTGCTGTCTAATCGGCACTAAAGCAAATGCTCCCAATATTCCTTTTGGGACAATAAAGCACCATTCTATTCCCAGAAGAAAGGGATCCTTTTGTCTACCAGCGGCTTGAAAAACCTGATAAACTCCTTCAATTTGTGTTCGACAACATCTATTTTGGCTCATACAGTCTCCAGCATTCTGTGTTTAGCAATTACCTTTATAGCTCCAGAGACAACAACAACCCTGTTTTGGATACCATACCGATTGGTGAAATTGTTTTACAAGGAGCTTAGGAAAGCAACGATATTTTTTGTTGTTGCCACATGTATTTTCTGCATTTCCCCTAATACTATGAGGAACTTTTTCTTGGCCTTTGTCATGGCATTTTCCTGGTATTCAATGAAATATAGATAAGGTCAGAACTTGTCAGCCTCTATAATGATCTGATCCCAGACTAAATGTCTAGCACCTTGCAAGGAAAGTTTATCGACCACCTGTTGGCTTAACTTAACATTTTCTTAGATCAGTCCTTGGCATTTCTCTTCCATCTTCTCCTTTCCCTATTTCTCCTTGCCTTTTTCCTTTTCTAGTTCCTCAATTTTCTATTTTAATTTAACAAGCTCTGTATCTTTTAAGCCTATCTAGGAAATTTCTCTAGAAAGAGAACCAGTGTCTATCTCTCCAACTACACCTACCGACTGAATTGCACTTTTAGCACTCCCACGTTGAAGCTCCCTTTCCTTTGTGGCTAATCTGGATTTTAATTCCACTTCATTTTTCTTCAAAAGATGGATGTCTACTTCCCACTTCCTTTCCTTTTCTTCAAGCTTTAGCAACTTGGCTTTGTAGTCAGTAAGCTTAGCATTTAATGTTTCTTTCTCCTTCTTGAATTCAGATAATTGTTCTGTCTGGGTGAGCTGGGTAGCATGGATTTTCAATTTCTTTTTAGAGTCTGTATCTCCTTTTCTTTATCATCGAGCAACTTCCAGGAAAATACTCCTTTACGTTCTAGTCCCTCTATTTGTATTGCTTCATTTTGAAAATTGTTGATTTGGGCCTTGAGTGCTTTGTTCTCTACTCTTACCTTTCTCAAAAGATTTAGAGTCTTTGTTTTACTCTCCTCTATCTTGGACATCTGTATGGTGGCCTTAAGCAGTCTAGCATTCAAGATGTCCTCAGTTTCTTTGCTGAGATGTATTATGTCATTAGTGGGAACCTTTGAGAGGTTCACACTAACCTCTGACACCTTATCTCCCATCGCCAAGGATAAGCTAAGGGTGTTAGTGGCATGATTACTGTCTTCAACACCACCTTTGGGTAAGGCAACTACATTGCTTCATTGTAAATCTCTGCTGTCTCTTTCAAAGTTTTATCAGCCCTTTCTTGGTAAGATCCTAGCCAGTATTCTTTGGACACATGCCCATTTGGAGTCTTCCTATCAAATAGATATTCTTGGATTTGTAGTTTGGTTTCCTCAGGCACTTCTAGCTCCTATTTTATCTCCATACTCTTTTTCTTCATCTATCCCTTTGTATTACCCTTTTTAACCTACACTAAATTTTGCCCCCATTCTATTTTCTACCTTTTGGGCATGTTGGCTATGTCCAATTCTTCAATATCCATAGGCCTGGACCCCCTCTTTTCACCGAACTCACTGAATAGCTGACCAATGATGAGACCTCACCAGCTATTGCAACTATTTTAGACAATTATCTTTGGGGAGAAACTATTCCTGGCAGGTATGAACCAAATTCTTGTTCTACGCTGGTATCCATCGGGGAAGGATTAGGGAAACCATCCTAGTTTGTTGCTTCCCTAAGTCCGAGTATCTCAGTGTGTTCAAAAGTCTTGCACTTGTGAGCCTTCCTTCTATTGGAAATTATTTGATGAAGGTTGTAGTTTACCACTTGTCCTAGAGAAAACCCCATGCCCCTGAGCAAGTTGGTAACCAATGGAAAAGTAGCTATGCTCCTGATTGTGTATGGTCCCACTTCCCAAGGGAAAACCAAATTTGAGCTCTTTTTATAGCTCAAGAAGTGCTCTTCCTCAATAGTGAGTCTTTGCCAGATCAATTCCAGGGAGAAAACCTTAGCAATTAGAAAATATGGAAAAAAGTAGGGTTGATGCACAAAGCCGTACAATTTTATGGTCATTCAAAATTCTGTTAGGAACCAATCCCCTATATTCTTGCAATTTGACAGTTGTATCATTTGTCTCATGTCGAGAAACACCCTACGTAACCTTTCCTAAAAGAAAAGGTCATATATTTCAGCCATCAATTGGTTCATGAACTTAAAATAGTTCCTGGCTATATCAATAGTGATTTCCAATTCAGGCACTTGCAAATCTTGTTCATTATTAGCTATAAGCATTCTTAGTAAAAAGGACTGGAATATGAACACTTTAGTGCCATGGAAATTCACTAACTGAGAACAGATGTTCTCAGCTAAGAATTCATCAAACTTGAAGCATCAATACTAATAAGATTTCCCAGGCAATTCAAGTTCAACCGGACAAGTACTCAAGACGAACAACAGACTCAACAATGACTCTAGGACATAGGCATCAGTATCTAGACCTAGAAACTAACTGGCTAGGGATATACACCGCTGCGTTTCTTCATTGAATTGGATAAGGTCTATAGGGTATGACAAGTCGATGGGTTTGCCATTGGGTTTAGAATAGGCCTTCAGGAAGGTTTCTTTACTTTTTTCTGTAGAATCTCTGAAACAACGTATAATATTTTCTTCCTGGTAGTTTTGGGATATATGGACAAATTTGTCTGGGATGTGCAGGGTTTTGCAGACAACACAATCCTGGACTGAACAAAGGATTTTAGACTTTGAATTATTTATAATGACACCTTTGGTGACAGAGAAATTGTCTACGCACCATTCGACAAACTTAGGGCAATGAGGGGTTTGGCCAATACTGAAGAAATGGAAGAAGTATTTAAACACACCGCAGGTATCTCTACCTTGGTCCTTAAGGATTTCCAATTTACCTCTGGCAGTTTCAATGGCTTATCCCACTAAGATGGTATCGAAAATATTGGCATTCTCATCTACCAGACTTTATTCTACCCTCTGACATGTGACCTCATGTTCTATATAATCTCTCACCCCTACCACTTCTACTCCTCCTATCACATCCATTTTCAAATAGCACTGAGGGGGTATCAGGGGCCTACCTTGTTCTGTAGCACAGTCTCCTGGTTGGTCCATGCTAGCGCTCTGTATGCAGTTGGATATTCGATGGCTTCGAGGTTTCAGAAAACACAAACCTTTCCAACTTCATGTGTACCCTATTATAGCTTTTCACACAGTATAACCTTTGTTCCCTTGCCAAGCTACTCACACCGTGGATATTTCTTCTTATGATCTGAACCATTGGTATGTGAGGTTCTTTATTCTACATCTTTTCTTACCTCACATGTGTGCAACTCAACCATCGATCAAGATAGACTTTATTCACAATATTTGGTCTTAATGGACCCCACCACTCTTCACGATGTGAGGTTCTGGTCCCCTCCATGCTAGTTTAGATTACAAAATGAACTACAATTGTTGATCTCCCCTGGCTCTTGTATTGACCGTCGATCTGAGCAACCCATACCACTTTTCGCAATCCAAAATTGCTACTGCGTCCTTGCTAATATGGGATATGAAATCACTTACAACCATGGATATTCTTGGATCCCAACCTCGGTTGTTAGATGCCTCCACCCTTCAACCCATTTCACAATTTGGAAAAGTGGCTTTGGTCGGGCATGTTCGCCGTGCAAAATGTTTTGACGTTGTTGATCTACCATCTGATCAATCTCAGCCTTCTATTATGACTCTCATTTAATGCCTCTAATGCATTCGATGCTCTCTTCTTTACCTTGCATCCTCGCTCCATGGGTTGTCTTGCCACTTTCGATATTCACCACTCCAGAGTGGGGCTACCAATTTATGTTGTCCCTTCCTCCTTTTCCATTGCGGGTTATTCTGGTGGCTGAATGCGATCTTGTATATGTCATCAACCCCCCTTGCAAACACTAGGTTTTCTTCCCAACACCTCTTGACAAGGCCAAAATTCCCATATATCTCTTAAAATCAAAAACTTAATAGAGTGTTAACATGTTGAAGTAGAACATGGAAGGAACTCAACAAAATTATAGTCAATGAGTGATGCTGACAACTGTTGCAAAGGATTTCACCAATAATGGTAGTGAATCCTAAGGTACCATCATCAAAACTCTAGGTATTCATCTTTAGGATATGTTGATGAGGAAGGAAATGAATCCTCCAATAGATCATAAGAGTTACTAGGAATTGGATACGGGAAGGTAGACATAAGTAATACTCGGATTGGATAATGATGGGAATAAGGATAATAATTAGATGAAGCTGCATATCCTTGAATAATGAGCATGACACAAAGATGACCCAAGGCATCTTTTGACTTGGATATAATAAAACTAGACTTATCTGTCATGTAGGAGACATGAGAAGATTCCCCATGTCTAAAGGACAAGTGGAGGATTAAAAACTCGTAGTAATAGCTGAGATGAAACTGTAAACTGAGACATGAGTATCAAAAAGTTCAAAGAGGGATTTGTTCAAGGGGAACATTCTGCCACTATTTATAACCCAAAGAGTGTAATTCTTCCTTATCTTTCTTGTTAAATTTTAACGAGTCCAGGAAATTCAACTCAAGTCTCTCTTCATTTTTTACAAGTTTGAAGAGGGGAGAGAATAATGCTTGATAATGTCACTGATTCATGTATTTTATGAGCCCAAAATAGTACAATATTGTTGGTTTTTCCATGTTTTGAGATTTTGAAAATGTGGAAATTGAACCCAAGTGATATAACAATTACACTCACAAAATTGCTAATCAAACATGCAAAATTACAAACAAAAGAGACTGAAATTGGAGAATAACACTAATCTGTATTGAATAAGTGTACAATATCCAAACTTGTGAAGTCATAGGCTACTGAAATATATAATTACATGAGATGTTGTAATGCATAAGGATTCCATTCGAAATAGTCAAAAATTAGGCTTACTAAATCTAGTCAAATCCCCCATTGGTGCATAAAGCAGTTTCCAAATCCACTTAGAGGATCATGAATTGGAAAAATCAAGTGGGAAAGATAATAACAGATATAAATAAAACTCATACATGCTTTTATTAGGAGAAAATGATGGAGGATGATGAGGTAAAATAAAAATTCAACTACACCTAGTATTACTTTCCCTTTTTCCTTATTTCTAAATAAAACAGGCAACTTAGCAGAAAAAACAGATATGCGCTTTGGAGGATCTGGAATAAAGAAGACATGTTAAATATGGTTTCCAAGAGGATTCCCAAGTGCTCCATTACTCATTTTTAGCAATTTTGACTTCTATGACATGTGGAAGACAAATTGCATATAGTGGAATATAGGAAACTAGGCAAATAAGGCAAAAATGGATTAATTAATGTCTAAGGTAGGTAACTATGGGTTGATTATTCTAACACCCCCCCTTAAGCCTAACTTTATGAGTAAATATCAGAAAACTATAGGGCCTAGAAACAAGGCTTAGTCACCCTTTACATACTGCATGTCCATTTAACCAAGGAAAGAGGCAAAATCCTAGTGGGAAAAATCCTCCCTTAAACATGGACAGTAAAACAAAATTTGAAAATCTTGTCATCAATCATGCTTCAAAGAATGATCAGAAATCCCCAGCAGTGATTTGAGATTTCTGAATGTATTCTCACAAAAAACTTTGGTGAAGATGTTTACTACTTGTTCTGAAGATGCACAGAAGAGTAGGTGAATGGTGCCATCATGCACAAGTTGTCTGATGTAGTGCATATGGATCTCAATGTGTTTGGTTCTCTGTCTATAAACTAGATCATTGAAGATTTGAAGGGTTTTCTAATTATCACAATAGATACTATTTTGAAACTCTGATTCGAAGCCACACTCACCAAGTATTCCCTGCAAACATAAACATTGAGTCACTGCATTTACAACTCCTCTGTACTCTGCTTCTGTAGATGAGAGTGCTATGGCACTCTGCTTCTTTCTTGACCAACTGATTGGTCCTTCTGCAAGCATGAACAAATATATTGATGTTGAATTTTGATCTGTGTTGTCATTTTCCCAATCACTGTCAGTAAACCCAATCAAATCAAGATCACATTTAGCTTTGTAGAAGATCCCATGAGTTCTTGTTCCTTGAACAAAGTTAAGGATCATTTTGGTTGCTCTCCAATGGATCTCATTAGGCTAATCCATGTATCTTGAAGCCACACTTATTTCATAATAAATATCAGGTCGAGTGTGTGTAAGGTAAATAAAACACCCAATCAACTGCCTATACAGTGTATTATTTACCATAGGAGAAGAACCTGCTTCTTCAAGCTTAACTCTTGAAAGGAAGGGAGTCTTGCTTAGCTTGCAATATTTCATGTTGAATTTGTTCATCAAATCTAAGGCATAATTGGATTAATTTACTTTGATTCCATGTTGGTATTGAGGAATTTTGAGACCCAAGAATTGGCTCAACAACCCCAAATGATTCATAGAAAATGCATGGTTCATTGCATCCTTCAAGGAGGCAATCTCTTTCTTTGAACTTTTTGTAATCAGAAGGTCATCCACATACAAGACAATAATCATCAAATAACCATGAATCAGCTTCAAATAAACATTAGGATCATACTTGCATCGAACAAAGCTCAATGACAGTAGAAATCCATCAATCTTGGCATACCAAGCCCTAGGGGCTTGCTTGAGCCCATACAATGATTTCTTTAGCCTGCACAAAAAATATGGATTAGAAACAAACCCTTGAGTTTTCTGCATGTAAATCTCTTCAGTAATATCTCCATTTAGAAAAGCACACTTCACATCCATGTGATGTACCTCCCACTGCTTCGAAGCTGCAATGGCTAAGGCTAGCCTTATGGAGTCCATTTTTACCAATGCTACAAAGGTTTCATTGTAGTCAATACCATCTAGATGTGAGTATCCCTTGGCTACCAATATTGCCTTATATTTCAAAGGTTAACCATCAGCATCAAACTTAGTCTTGAAAACCCACTTACATTGAACTAGCTTCCTCCCTGGGGGAAGATCAATCAATTCCCAAGTGTTGTTCTTCTCAAGCGATCTAAATTCTTATTTCATGGATGTTTTCCATTTTGGATCATGTGAAACATATTCATATGTCTATGGGTCTGATTAAACCATAAGATAACACTTCTCTACAAACAAAGGGTCTTTCATACATAGGGCACTCTCAAACTGAGATCTAGTCCTCCTAGGGTCACTGGGATTTCCAGCTAGTTCCCCAGCTATATGAATGGTCTTTGCTTCCCATTTTGGTCCTGTAGGACTGTGAGGATCTGAAATTAAATCATCATTTTCAAACATATCAGAATCAGAAAACTTATTTGTTTCTCCACTTACATTCAATGGTTCTGGTGGTGAAGAAGACTCTCCAACCTCAACTGCTGCTAAAGGCTCTTCTTGGAATTGAACACTCCTTTCAATGAAGGATTTGTTTATGCTCAAGTTGATCAGATTCTACCCTTTTGAATCTTTATAATACCCAATAAATAGGCACTCTTGGCTTTGGGGTTACAAAGCCTTTCTCTTTTCATTTGGAATTCTAGCCCAAGCCTTTGAGCCAAAAATCCCGAAATGGGTCACATATGGCTTGTGCCCACTCCAAGATTTGAAAGGAGTCATACCATAAATTTTTTTATGGAGGCACCCTATTCTAGATGTAGGATTCACAATTTATAGCCTCGGTCCAAAAATTTGGTGGCAAAGTCTTAGCCTCCATCATACAAGTTGCCATCTCTTTCAGTGACTTGTTCTTTCTCTCAGCAACACCATTTTGCTATGGTGTGTAAGGGATCAAAGGATACATCTAAATACCTACATATTTACAATATTTAATGAACTTAGACTTGACATACTCACCACCATTGTCAGATCTAAGGATTTTGAGTCTCCTCCCAGACTGGTTTTCAACCAAGACCTTAAAGACTTTGAAGAGGTAAAAAAATTGAGACTTATGCTTTAGGAAGTAAACCCAACAATACCTGAAAAATTCATCAATTAAGGTCAATGCATATTTGTCTTGACTCATGGACATATGAGGAAAGGGACCAGCAACGTCACTGTGGATCAATTCAAGAGGTGCAGAGGTTCTCTCATGACTAGCTCTCTCAAATTTGTGCTCTAGGTGTTTTCCTAGGATACAACCTTGACAAACTCCCTCGGAAAACTTAATCTTTGGTAACCCTACGACCATATCATTTTCACTCAGATCAGAAAGATACTTATATTTAAGATGGCCAAATATTTCATGCTAAAGATTGCTTGCCTCATTAGCATGAATCAGAAGATCAAAGGCATTTGAGTATGGTAGAAAATGTGAAAACATGTATACCTTCAAAGTGTGATCTGCAACACCTTTTGTAATGACTTTACCATTGGAGATATCTGTGATCTCAACATCATCAGGGGAGAATATGACCTTCTTTCGAGACCCTGTGTGAGTCATCTGAAACACTGATAAGAGGTTAGAGGAAAGACCTGGAACATACAACACATTATTAAACTTACCATGATCAAGATCAATTCTTTCTTTCCCCAAACTGTCAGTGAGAGAGTCATCTCCCAACACTATTGGTGAACCTTTTGAAATGTCAATAGAGGAGAATGCCTCCTTAGTCAAAACCATATGTCTAGAAGCTCCAGAGTCTATGATGAAGCTAGGTGAGTTTGATGTGCCAGCAACCAAAGCGTGTACTCTCTCTCTGTCCTTTGAATTTGATCCTCCTTCCCTCTTCTTTGAGAAGTTAGGAAGGGAGATATTATTCTTCTCCAGGAGTTGGGTCAACATGTCAATTTGCTTCTTCATATGGGAGCTCTTAGGATGATATCCCTTACTGTAGTATGTGCACTTGCTCATTTCTCCTTTGTTCTTCTTCTTCTGGAAGTTCTTTTTGGATCCTTGGGGCTCCTCTCGAGACTTGTTCTTGTCTCTCTTTTGCTCAGGTGTCTTCTTAGCTTTCTTCTTTCCTTTTGAATCCACCCTAAAATATATAGCAACCAAAGATTGGTCTTTGGAAGGTTTGATGGTTCCCATCATCACCAATTTATCTTGTTCTTGTGTGAGGGATTCCATGAACTATGCAAGCTTAAGAATATTCTAGGCTTGAGCTATCAACTTGGAGGCATGGAAGGTAAAAAAAAACACTGAATAGTTAGGGCCAAGCTTTGAGAGTATGACAAAAACTATTTTCTCTTCTTTCTATTCAATTCCACACTGTTTTAGCTGCAAAAAAAGCGCTTTAAACTTGGAAAAATAGAGTTGCAAGGATTCAAAGCTGCTGGGACTCAAAGAGATCAATTCATTCTCAATTTGATGTCTTCTCATATCATCTGTCTTACCAAAAATATGTACAAGCTTCTCCCACACTTCATTAGGTGATGCCAATCCATCAAGATGGAAGAGGACGCCTCTTGAAATGCTCAGACACAAAAGACCATAGGCCTCATCCCTCCTATTGTGCCATTTAATTTTTTCTGCATCTGCATTGGAATCTACCTTAGTTTCCATAGTCACCCTAGAGAGACCTTTCACTCTCAAAATTATCTCCATCTCTTCTTTCCATTCAAAGAAATTAGATGGAGTCAAGATGATCTTCTAATATTGTTCCATAGCTCAGAAACTGTGCCCTTCAGTTAGCAAAATATGCTCCCAGTCAATATGTCAAACCTGCAATAGAAATATGGAAGGAGAGAAATTGATCTACAAAGGATTTGATACCAGGTGGAAATTGAACCCAAGTGATAGAACAATTACACACAAAATTGCTAATCAAACATGCAAAATTACAAACAAAAGAGACTGAAATTGGATCATAACACTAATTTGTATTGAATAAGTGTACAATAGCCAACCCAGTGAAGTCATAGTCTACTGTAATATATAATTACATGAGATATTCGAATGCATAAGGATGCCATTTGAAATAGTAAAAAAGTAGGCTTACTAAATCTAGTCAAATCCCCCATAGGTGCATAAAGCGGTTTCCAAATCTACTTAGAGACTCACGAATTGGAAAAGTCAACTAGGCAAGCTAATAATGGATGGAAAGACAACTCATACATGCTTTTATTAGGAGAAAAGGATGGAAGATGATGAGGGAAAAAAACAAGTCAACTACACCTAGTCTTACTTTGCCTTTTGCCTTATTTCTCAATAAAACAGGCAACTTAGCAGAAAAGGTAGATATGCTCTTTGGAGGATCTAGAATAAAGTAGACATGCTAAATATGGTTTCTAGGAGTTTTTCTAAGCGCTCCATGACTCAATTTCAGCAATTTTGACTTCTATGACATGTGGAAGACAACTTGCATAGAGTGGAATATAGGAAACTAGGCAAATAAGACAAAAATGGATTGATTAATGTCTAAGGTAGGTAACTATGGGTTGATTATTCTAACAAAAACCTACAAAGAATACTCTAGGGGGGTTTTTTTGCGTACAATTTATTCTCCTGAGGATGGAAAAGTTTAAAAAAATCCACAAAAGAACTCTCTTAGCTCCCGGAGGACTAAGGTGTACATTTTTCGTACATAGTCAGCAAGGTACAAAAAAGGGGTGAACTAATACCAGACCAATGCACCTTCATAAGTGGCAGGTAGCGTTAGTTTAACGAGTGTGAAGGAAGGAAATATCACTCAAAAAGATCCATTTGATTACGAGAAATGGGGCTTACAACAGTAAACTCGATGCTTTGTTCTTTAGGTTTTACGAGCATGAGAAAGACATAAAGCACGCTCAGAATATTCATTAGAGGAAATTTCAACTCAAAATGGGCCTCCTAAGGAAAATTAATAAAATAATAGTTAAAATAATAAAATAATATTTATTTATTTTTGGAGGAAGAAAAAAAACTACTTTTTTTGTTTGTATTTTCGACATATCTCCTTGTGTTTTTACTCAAATTTTGATCAGGAGAGATCATTGGATATGAAATTAAATTTTGCATCCAATGAGTACCCACTCGGCATACTTTTTATGGTCCCCACTTCCCCAAAAACAAGAAATATCTGAAACAACATGATGATGATGTCATCATCATGTTGTTTCAGGTATATCTTGTTTTTGGGGTAGCGGGGACCATCAAAAGTATGTTGAGTGCTCGTTGGATGCGAAATTTAATTCTGCATCCAATGAGCTCTCCCAATCATAAATTGAGTAAAAACACAAGGAGATATGTCAAAAATACGAACAAAAAAAGTAGTTTTTTATGATACCTATCCACAAATTTATATTAAAAAATTGTTTAAGAGGTGCTCCCTTTTTGAATTTTAAATCATTTTGGTTGGATAATACATGATGACATGGAATTTGTATTATTTTTGGAAGGCCCATTTTATATTGAAATTTCCTCTAATGTTTCATGTTTGGGTCCAGAGCATGAAAAAGAGAAAACTAAGCTAATACTGGGTGTTCCTTTTCCATAAGTTTAGTCCCTTGAGTCTAGAAAAGTGATAAGCCTATACCTGATAATACCCTTATCAATTCTAAAGAAAAGAGAGTGCTCCGTTTTCATAAATATTCCACATGGTCCGAAAAAGCGATAAATTACCAACAATTTGGATGCCCGTTCACTTATTCTTAATGAGTCTGAACGAACAAGTTTACTCGGCACTCAAGTCTATTTTGAGAAGTCAGACCTAGGCCTAAAGAAACTCTATAATTGTGGGGATCCTTATAAAAAGGATAAATCGTAAAAGATGCAAAATGAGGATCATTTTGTCATGAAAAACTACTAAGAATTCTCCCACATACCTAGCACAACTACGACATGAGTACCAAAAGACTATAAAGTATTCTTAACTAGGATACCCATGAAAAGGAGGCCCTATACATGGAAGAACAATGATGTAGACGAGGTAAAAAATGGTTGAACACCATAGTGTGTGGTGAGAGAGGTAATCCTAGCCTTAAAACAGATAAGGTATAAATGCAAAAGTACATATTCAGCACCAAATCCTACCCTATATGAGAGGATACCAACTTTTTAAAAATCTCAAACCTGTTGTACTTAGTAAAAATTCAGGGTATTAGTTCATTTATAAAAATTATTTTCTAAACTATAGACCATAGGTCAACAAATTTTAAATTTTTCTATATATAGTTCAAAAACAAAAATAAAATATATCATTTGACAATTTACCCAATTTGTCAATTTTTTAGCTCTACCTTCAACTGCTCACTGAG
Organism: Pseudotsuga menziesii; assembly: GCA_001517045.1. Taxonomy (NCBI): domain Eukaryota; kingdom Viridiplantae; phylum Streptophyta; class Pinopsida; order Pinales; family Pinaceae; genus Pseudotsuga; species Pseudotsuga menziesii. The sequence continues at coordinate 807,425 of LPNX010124195.1, read as the reverse complement.
GATAAACCAATGGACCAAATCAACGTCGTCAGTTGCAGGTTGGTAGTCTCTCCCTTCTCCTTCTTTTCATTCATTCCAATTTTCATTTTTGTGAAAAAATTCATGGTTTTGTGCCTTCCCTAAAGGTTCACGCAACATACACATGTATGATACTACAATAGTCACATACACGTGTTTCATACACAACTTTCTCTAAAGAAATCCACGTATGATACACGACGTGCTTAAAGCACAATCACGTATGTTGTGCGACCTATTGAAACTTGAAAAATAGCCAAAATTAAAAGAAATTAATGGATTCTAATGATTAATGATGGTCAATGGGAAATTAAATGATCGTTCTATAATGGAGGGAAAGAGATCATGAAGACATGGATCAAGAAGCTCCATGGGATGCCCCAACATTACAAGCTTTATAATAATGTTGTTTATTGAAGTTCTATTGTACTTCCGGCATGAGGGCCAATGTCCATTTTCTAGAGCATGAGATTAGCTACTGGGATCATGACCTTGGTTCCTTTGATATTCAAGGAGATATTTTGGAGGTCACAGTAGAGGACATGTATTTTATTACAAGGTTGTCCCATAGCGGTATGCCTATGAATATCGAGGTTACAGGTAGGGGTGGTGACCCTATAAGCATCCAAGACTATATTGACGCTTACTTCTTGCTAATAATGCAAAAGAAGGGAACGTGTATCCCAATTGTTCACATTAGGAGATTTCCATTACAGGTAGTGGTAAGAGCTATGGTAAGAATTGTCAGATATTTATAATTTCATCTAGCTACTTAGACACAAATGCAGATTGCAGTAGATTGCATGCACGGTATAATATTTGACTGGTGTTCAGGTATCATCCCAATTATGAGGAAACAACTCTATGATTGCAAAAAAGGGCACAGGAAGAACTTCAGATGCTGAAGTATTTCAGTGGCTTTCCTCTTTGAGAGAATGCATGCTATTATCCCTGTAGTAGCAATATTACCACCTTCCCCTCGGCATCCTAGACTTAGAAGATGTGAGGAGGTGTTTCTCCATCAGGGTGGCAGAGGATCCATCCAGAGTGTCTATGATGATGACTTCTATTTATGGTGGGAGCAGCAAGTACCAAATCTCAAGCAGTTCTTGTACGTTGAACTATATTTTCTAGGAGATAACGATCTTTTCCTCTCACCATGGGAGGTATGGGGAGAGCTAGGTATTTTTCTTTTTATTTTTATGAATTTTAATCATAAAGATATATACATATGTATAAGAGTTTTAATATGTGTTTAAATGTTTTAAAGTGCATATATTGGACCTATACGCCCTGATGGGAACCTTAGGACTTTTATTTGACCTATACATGGAGGGGTTCAGAGTATAAATAGAGTTCTCAAGGGGAAGTTGGCCAGGCTAACCCAAGGGGTGTAGCTAGGAATTTTTTACCTCCTGTGGATAGGAGTTGTTCCTCTAGTCCGAATGGTCCAGATCTAGAAAAAAATGTACACAAAATTATTGGAAGACATTCCCTAGAATGGGTGGAGATCTGGAATCAGTCTCTTTGATGTAATAGTATAGTTGTTTCCTGTAGATGATGGTCCTTCATGGATGTACCTTCATAATCACAAGAAAACAACAAACAAGATCAAATAGCACTAGAATATGATCCACTATTCTATGTTGATGACTAAGGAATTCAACATTAAAACATATGATAATAACATAGTATATCTTATGGGAAAGGAACCAATTTTGGATTAAATAATAGAGAAGAAGTTTACAACCTATGCCTTAGTGTCAATGCACTCCTTCACAAAGCCAACATCTCGTTCCCAATATCTCCAACTTGCTCCCTCAATCTCACTCCACTGATTTAGGCTAGAATATCAAAGCAACAACATAACTTTACTCTACTCCTCAACCATGGAGTATGATCCTACTTTTATATGCTTGGGATAGATAGACATGGTTGAGAAATCGATGGGTGAGGTGGATAGGAGATCCTAAAAGGATGGATCTTGAACCCAACTAGCCATATAGAGTAGGGATAAGGGTGCCACAAAGCCTTCTTTCAAGAAGCTTCGTGAGAACCTCTCTTTTTTTACTTTTTACCAAGGGCACCACTTCTTCCTCACTGAGATAGAGCAGTGACAGGGTAGAACCGCACCTTGATCAAAGGGTAAAGGAGGTGCCACCGCTTAATGACAACACATTATAGGAGGTGATGAAGAAGGTACCACTTTTTGACTAAAGGGTAGAGGCAGTGTTGGATTTTGATATGTATATTGGATGTCTAGACCAATATTCTCACTTCACAATTTGGGATTAAGGGAAAATATTGAATTTTGGGATCTCATCACATGTTGCTGATGATATTTATGTGTAACCAAATGCCCCCTAAAGCATGAGGCTAGAGGGATATGATAGGAGAGAGATTTGAAAGAACAAGTTATCACTTCGAGGCAAGAATTAGCTTGATCAGAGATCAACAAATAGGCATCTGGAATACATCAATACTTTTGACTCATGAGCCAATATGACTTCATCATGGCCATAGAACAATACAAGGCAGATCCATGCGAGTGATTAACAACCATGGATACTAGAATACAACATTGATCCATGTGATAAAGGACTCAAACTTGGGACATAGCTATCAGAAATACACTGTTGATCTATGTCAAAATGAACACAATTTCAAGCACAACCACGATCATACATTTGTGGATCCATGTTGGTACTTCATACAATATAATCCATCGCAACCTGGGGAGAAATTGATGAGTTCTTTGACGAATACCCTGGGTCTTCATCTTGTCTTCCACAAAGTACGATTCTATCCATGTGATTACAATGATATGAAGTTGAACATGGTAGAAACCACTTGATTACTAGTCAATGATGAGAACCGTTAACAAGTGCAAGGGAGATCACCATTAATGTCAATGATTCCCAAGGCACCCTAGTTCAATATACTTTGTGTGAATAGATGATTTCATGTTGAACACTCAGTCGAATATTTTGATCAAAGGTCAATGATGTGAAACTTTGTTAAGAGTGAGAGAATCTGTCATTGAGGCATACAGATCTCAAGGTACTAAAAATGGTTCTAAGACTAATTACCAGATGATGAGCTGAAGTCAACAGAAGTAGTCTCGTCTAAGGAGGGCCATGATGAATCCCACATTTGCAATGAGAAACTTCAAACAAATTTTAGGAGTGTTGTAGATAATGTAACCATAGGCATAACTCAAAAGGTACTCACACAAAGGTTGTTTTGATTGCAGAGGTAAAATTTCAACTTCCTTTGAACATCAAGCGTCACAACAAAGACTTGATAACATTGACTCAATGAGGCAAAACACAACACACCAATAGACAATGCATTATTTGAAAGACTCAAAGGAGTGACATGACTCATGAAACTAGATCGACTCAAAGACAAGCTGATTTACCCAATTGACTGATTGAAATGCATACAAGTGCCATGTTCAAAGGTGACAAATAACTACCATTTTATTTGAAAAATGAATTGATTCCCTTCCCTTAATTTCCCCATCATGATTAATGAGTACCTATTTTCATTTTACAAGTTCAAAGAGGGTAAAAAGCACTCTTTGTAGCTCATTCGAAGACAAGTCCATTCTCATACTTTTTATGAACCTGAGAAAGGAGGGGTTTGTTCCCAAAAAGGGCCTCTCAGTGTTTAGTTTAACGAGTCTAATGAAATTTAACTCGGTATCGTAAACTATTCTTAAGGAAACCTACTTCGTTTTCTAACAAGCTTGAAATAGAAAATGAACTATGCTCAAAAGGGTCGTTTCATGGTTTAACGAGCTCGAAACTAAAATAAAGTATGCTCAAAATGGATTCCATCGATGGGTGATTTCCCAACATGATTTTCAGTGGTTGGTGCTTGCCCCCAGTATAACTGTCAAGTAACTTAATACTAATAAAGAGATAGGGTACATGTCCCCCAAGCTTCATTGAGTCTTGACACAATGGAAGAATCCATTTCATTTTTTAACGAGCTCAACATGAAAAATGAACTGTGATCAAGGTTGGTTTTATTTTTTAACGAGCTTGAAACCAAGAATAAACACTGCTCAAAGGTGGTCTGTTTAATTTTTACACAAGCTTGAAACATAGAATAACTATGCTTGTGGGGACCTGTTTCATTTTTACGCAAGCTTGAAATAGAAATAACTATGCTTGAGGACATCCATTTCATTTTTTAATGAGCTTGACACAGAATGGGAACTATGCTCACAGGAATCTATTTCATTTTTTAACGAGCTTGACATAGAATGACAACTATGCTCACCAACCTGTTTCATTTTTTAACGATCTTGACACAGAAAAAGAACTATGCTCACAACAATTTCTAAGCCAACATGATTTCCAGAGGTTGGTGGGTTTCCCCTTTACATAAGAATCTAGCGAATTAACTCGATTATGATATCCATAGGTTGAAGCAATGCCCCCCATTTTACCTATGATGGAAAGAAGCTAACTGGAAAGGTAAGGAACCACAAGAACATGCAGGACGTTCAGGGAAGTATGATGACTAGGAGTCACATGATAATTAGGTTTAACAAAGGAAAACTAATCAATGGTCAGAATCTTCCAACAAATTTGAAGCTTCATCCATGCAAGGACATAGGTAAGTGCGATGCATATCCTTACATAGAAAGCAAGGATACTTGACCTTTCCTTTTAGAATCTTAACCAAAGAGTCACTGGTTGATGGGGCATCATCAGCATGATCAGTAGAGACTAACGACACAGGATGTTTAGACCACACTTCTAACACAAGGGAAAGACTAGGACAATCCTTGAGAAGGTGATTTCAACCGATCTTCAATCTCGTTAAAAATAGTAAGATTGTGTTGAGCTTACTTTTCATTTTTCATGCTTTGGTTAAAACATAAAAACTGGTTTGAGCTTACTTTATTGCTTTTTCGTGCTCTGGTTCAAATATGAAAAAGGTTCCCCAGTGGAGTCGCTAAATTTGTTATTGAATAAATCTACTTAATCAGAATCAAGCTAGATCTCCTTAGTCCAAGTGGATTTAAAACAAATCAAATACATAATACAATCTACTTTCCTAGAACAATAAAAAATGCAAAGATACAAATATATCACTTACCTAATATTTGTAGATCCTCTTCTCTCTTTGTTGATCCAAGCTCCAAAATATTAAGATCTACAGCTACAAAACCCTGTAAAGCATGTGGAAACAAGCAAACAACATATGCATATCCAAACTTGTAATTGATCTAAGCTAGCAGTTAAGGAAGAAAGCTATAAACATTATTAACACACCAATGTTTATGGAAAGAGATATGTATTAATGTAATCAAGGAGATACATAGAATTACATAGGAGAGAACATCACAACCTAGACTTAACATTGCAATCTTCCATCCAACAATCCAATCCAAGTCTCCGAAGGATGATAGGGATCACCTAAAAATTCCACAAGCATAAAAGTACCATAGACCTTCCTCCCTTCCAAATGGAGAGAGGGTTTAATTTATAAGGCTAAAGGAATAGAATAGGTTGAGGATTAGGAGGAGGGACCAAAGGGATATTCCCTATAGGTTAGGAAGCGAATACCACCTCACCTAGATAATAGCGATAAACCACCACCTCATCCACCTTTGATAAGGGTCTCGAATCTTTGTTTTTTTCCTCAAAACACCATCGACGCACTTTCCAAAAAGGGAAAAAGCATCGTCAATACTCCTAGAAATGGGAGACAGAGCATCATCAACGAAGCACCTAGAATGAAGGGAAAAATCACCTTCAACTCTCCTAGAATGAAGGACAAGAGCGTCAACCTTCCTAGAGAGGGAAAAAGGGTAGGAAAAACTTGAATCTCAATCAACTTTAGCAGAGAGAAACTTAGGGAATAAGCTAAGGGTTAACACACAGATAAAGAGTGCAAGATTTCAATGTAACAGCTCTGTCTTAACTTGACAGAGGTGGTGCCGGTTGTGAGCTTCAAAAAACATATGGCCCGACCAAAATAAAAGTTTGCAAGCAATTTTTATGGTTGGATATGTTTCTAAATGACTTTTTGATGTTTTTTGGCAGTTTCATTTGATCAAAAAATGGTTATTTGGAAAGAAAGAAAACACGATGATGACGATACCCTTTACACAAGAATGCGAGTTGTGTGGCTGCCCTACGGGGTTGTGGCCTCATGAAGTTCTTATGTACCCCTAGTATGGTTTGGCATCCCTGCTTACTGGAATATATTCTATAGATGTGGAACCAAGAGCAAGAACATTTTGAGGTGGGACCTCATGTTTGACTATAGAGGTGGAATACATCTACTTCTTGACAGGGTTGTCCCGATGAGGGGCCCCTATTTTTCTAACTGGTTCTCGAGGAGGGGACGTGAATACACAAGAATTGATTGATTTCCATTGTCTTCCTGGCCCAAAAAATGTGAGGTAAGAAGATTCCCATCACAGTTGTGGTGGATGTGCCACTTCACACTATTTTGTTTACAATGTAGAGGTTGGCTGGAATTTAGGGGCCTCTACAGGCATCCTAGGAACATATGTTGTATTCCCTAGAAGCTATGGCACCTAAGATTTTTAGTTGGGTAGAAGCACTTCTTCCTATTTTCAAGGACCAACTGAAAAAATGTTGGTAAGGAGAACTAAAGCAGTTTGGGTATGGGTCCATTTTAGCCTACTTATTATTTGAGAGGGTGCCTCTCATGAGGCCCCAGGTGATATTCACATATCTTAGGGATAGATACCCATGCATGCTGAGGTGGTTAGAGATCATGGCCCATATAGGAGGCTGCAGGGCCAAGGTGAAATTTGAGGCCTCCTTCTTCCATTGGATGCATGACCAAATCCTCATGATAGAGGATTATGCATGCCCAAGGATTTATTTTGGAGGTGATCCTGATATACCATTACCACCTGGTGCTCAGTGGAGAGATATTGGTAACAATAAAAACCCTAGAAAAACCTAAAATTTTATCATGTTTTTATATTTTTATTTTTTATGTTGTTTATGGGTATTAATAATACCTAGAATTTTACTTGCAGATGTTGGTGGCACATGGCCTAGGGGATCCTCCCTGATGGATAAATGAGATGTAGCTCAATTTATTCACAAAGGTGATGACCATCTTACTGAGATGGAGGAGAACCTAGAGTGGTTGACTCTTGACATACAAGATGCAGCGATAGATGACCTCCCTACGAGGTATATGAGACACACTACAGGAGTTCCAGGTCGCTTCAGCTGAATGCTTTGTAGGGTAGCATGGGACATCATGTGCTACCATGAGAATCATTAGATGGTGGATTGCATGATGTACTACTGAAATTCAACTAGCTTCAATATTTTTGTATGGTTTTGTATTTCCTGAAAGCCACAGTGCTTAAGATGAGGTCTCGTGACCACATTTTTGTAAAAAACACTCTTTTTATATATATACAAACTTATTACAGTGTTTATATGTCTCAAATGAAAGTCATATTGACTGATTTTTATATTTCATTTACAGTTTATATTACAATGGACCATGCTTATTTTACAAGTTATGAATGGGAAATATACCAGTCTAAGATGTAGTTTTCTAATGAATCAACAATTGTATTATCTGACCTAGGGATATGCATGTAAGTGATGTACTCAAATGACCTCTCTAATAAACACACTCTCCAAAATAAATGGGGGAGTATAGGGTTTTCATGGTATAGACATGGTTTATATGAAAAACGACTAATTGTGAATCCATAAACACTACCAAATCATGAATGTCTCAAGATGTAGCCTCAGTCAATAGACCTATTACAGCCTGATACTCGGTGATGTTGTTGGTAGCAAGAACAATAAAAATGACTCGTAAACTAATCAATTCATGAGCCAGGGAATACAGAACCCAAGAAGATGAAGCAAGGTTCAAGGTATGATGGCAAGCACCATCAGCAAAGCTGTAAAAAGCCATCTGATCTACATAACTAAAACATTGTATAAACAATTTGGACACTAAACTGAACACCATACTAAACCAAGACAAAACACACTAAAAGCCAAAAATATACATATATAGAAGGTACCATACAAAAATGATTTAAGCATAGTACCTCTTGATGTACAACCCATTTCGAGGTTTCCTAAATGGTATCCCATCGTAATATAGGAGCTTGTAAGCCCCTTTCTCTAAAACTTTGCTGAAGACAAAGGGACCATACCACATTGACTCGAAATTCCATTTACGTAGTTTATCGTGTCTCTAATCATAGGTCAGAACTAGGTCACCTTCATTAAAAACACGGGGCTGAATAGATTTATCATACTGTTCCTTGACGAGTTTCTTATGTGCATCATTAGCTAAGGAAGCATCTCTTCTAGTTTCGTCAAGATTAATCAAGTATAGAAATATCTCTTCCTTAGTGGAAGTGTTCGGCAAAAGTTCTACCACAAGTTTTAGTGACTGAATCTGGCATTGGATAGGAAGGATAGCTTCTACTCTATAAACTAACTGGAAACGTGTGAAACCACTCGTTGTTTTTACCGAAGTCCTGTAAGCCCAAAGAGTAGAAAAGAGAGTCAGGTTCCACTTGGATTTATTATATCCAACCATCCTTCACAACATAGTTTTTAAAACTTTGTTAATTGCCTCAACCTGGCCATTAGCCTACCGATATTAAGGATTTGAGTTTTCATGGAAAAAAAATAGCTTGGTACTTAACTCGGTCATCATCTGATTCCAGAAATGTGATCCATGGTCAGTGACTATAGACTGCGGGACTCCAAACCTAGATATCACGTGATTGAATAATAAGAGGGCGAAAGTCTTACCATCCTGTACATACGTAGGCATAGCTTCAACCAATTTCATGAAATAATCAACGACTATGATGATGTAACCATACCCCCCGATTGAGGTAGGCTTATAATGCATAAATTCAATACCCCATTTGGCGAAAGGGCCAACCACAATGACGGGGTGTAAAGGAGCAGGGTGGGTGCACTTTTTTGGATAGAAATTTTGGTAGGGTGAGCATTTCTTAACAGCCTCATGATAATCTTTGAATATTGAAGACCATAAATAGCCAACACGAAGGACTTTTTGTGCTGTAGCCATCCCAAAAAGATGACATCTACATGCTCCAGAGTGGTAATCATTAAGCACCTGTTCAACTTCTTCATGTGTAAGGCATCGTCATAGCATGGAATCGATACCATGTTTGTACAATGTATCATTTAATATGAGGTAGTACCTCGCGTGGTGATGGATACAGTGATGATCATCACAGGCTATATTGCGCTGAAATATTTAAGTTTGGAGATAAATTATTAAATCTCCATACCATGTGTCGATTGTTCTTATCAAGAAAAATAATTCATCTAGAAATGAATCACTAGGCTTAGCATCCATCAAAGCACAAGGAAGACCACAAATCAACTCTACAAAGACCAGGGGTTTCTTTGAAGTGGCCTTGGAAAAATCAAGGTCGAATTCATGTAGCATGACAATCCAATGGGAATATTTTCCCCTTAGCACCTGACGAGTCAGGATGTCATACATAGGGTTTTGATTGATAAGTATCATGGTAGTGCGAAGCAGGATGTAATGACAAAATTTTTGAATAGCAATGACCGTAGCCAATGCTAACTTATCCACACGTGAGTATTGGGTTTCATAATCGATGAGATTCTTATTGGCATAATATATCACATGTTCTTAACCATTGGGATCTTCCTACGCTAAAACCATTCCAATGATAGTAGTGGAAGAAGAAACATAAAAGAGAAAGTCCTTTGAATAATCAAGGGGGTGTATCATGGGTGAATGAGTCAGAGCATAGTTAATATTATCAAAGGCTCGTTGGGCCTAGTAATCCCAGAAGAATGGAGTAATCTTCTTTAGGAGACGCATATAACTATGCATTTTCTCAGCGAAATTGCAAATGAAACAGCGGAGAAATTTCTCCTTCCCTTGCAAGCTTTGGAGCTCAACAATGTTTGTTGGGGGAGGTAGGGCCAATATAGCAGCAATCTTCAGTGGATCAATTTGGATGCCATCCTTAGAAACTACAAATCCAAGAAGATGTCTCGTCTCAACACATAAAACACATTTGTGCGGATTGAGCTATATGACATATTAGGAAGATGTCCCTAAGATTCCCATGGTAGTCTTCCTGTTGCTGTGAATGAGGTGGGAGATCATCAAGGTACGACTCCATGATGTTCTTAATATCATGAAATTCATAGGACATGGCACACTGAGATGTAGCTATGGAGTTCTTTAGGCCAAAAGGTAACTTCCTATAGGGGAAGATTCACCACGGGAATATAAATGTTGTTTTGTGCTGATTGGAGGGAAATATCTCAATCTGATTGTAGCCAGAAAAACTATCCATAAAGGAGAAGATGACACTTCCAACACAGTTGTCAATGATCTGATCGACATGCAGAGTCAGAAAATTGTCTTTAGAACAAGCTTTGTTCAGGTCTCGAAAATCGATACCCTGATTTTTGTTAATAGGGACAATATTAGATACCCATTCTATTAGGGGTACAAGATAAATAAATCCTGACTTTAGAAGTTTTTCTACATTGCCTTTAATAGTCGTGGCCTTCAAGGGATGGACTTGATGTAATTTCTGTCTAACAGGTTTGGTTGTGGGATAGGTTTCAATTTCATGAACTACAATAGGTGGGTCTATCCCAAGAACTTATTCATAAGTCCAAGAAAAAATATCTCGAAATTCTTTGAATAATGCTCTATATGATTTAGTTTCTTTCGTTGAGTAGTTCATACCTACGTGAGAGTGCTTAACGGTTCCATGTTTGACTAATATGTCAATTGGAATTGTTTTCGTAATGTTGCATATATTTCCTTTGGGTTCAGTATTTTGCAACAATACAGGTGTTTGCGGATGGGTGACATTATTGGTATTGATAAGTGATTCAAGGTCGAAACCCACCGAAGTGGTGTTGGGAAGAAAAGAAGATCGATGATGATGATCTTCCCATACGGGTTCATTCTCACTCGTGATCTCCATGATGGACTCATTTGAAGGAAAAGTCTATGTGAGATAATCTAGAGTGGGAAGAGAGGGTTCTAACCAGTAAGGTAGGTGGTAAGGATCTGAAACCAGGAGATAAAGGTCATCAATATGGTTATCAAAAATAGATTGGACAACATTTTACATTGCTTCATATAGGACAAGGGAGGATGAATCAACAAATTCTTTGCGCTTGGTGCTATAGCTAGTTGTGGAAATCATATTTATTGTCACCACTTTTGTACTAGGAGGGGCTGATGGAAACACACCAATAAAGATGGAGTATTTCAGTATACCTACCCAAATCAACTGATAAGGAGGAGGGGATTGACATAGCATAGGGATGTTATTCATTGTAGGGGTCGTAACATCAGGCATACAATAGTCAATTTGATCATAAGTCATGATATTCCCCAAATGTGGAAATTAGAGAGTTCTAAATACTGTCAAAGCAATAGTGGTCATAGCGTAAAACCAATTTCTACCAAATAGAATATTGTAATCTAACGGGGCATCAACGACTTCCACCTTAATGGAAATAGTATTGCCCCCAAGCTCGACTAAAAGTGATAGAAATAGATTGTGGGGCTAGAAACCTAATCCATCAAAAGATTTTAATGTTGTAGGATAATTTGTAAGATCAAGAGAACCTATGGCTCTCCAGCAAGCTATAGAAAAAACTGAAGTTGAATCTCCTTCACCTAGAACGGTTCGATGGAACTTTATCCCAACTACTCTAGAGGAAATTTTAAATGCAAGATGGTGAGGTAATATGGACTTATAGTTCTCCACATTAAAATGAATCAAGTTGGTATTGTCTAGGTTTAATGCCCCCAAAGCCGTTAGCATATTTTTATGCTGCGTTGGAAAACTTTGGAGTACCTCAAGGGTAGACATTACACAAGGTTATTGAGCTAAATATTCAACAAAATTATATAATTCTGTAGCCCGAGCATTGGGATTGAAAATAACCTTCTTCAGGTGGTTGTAAAATTAAATAAAGGTTAGTTTTTTCGATCACGAGAGGACCATTAGACAAAGACGGAGGGGAACTGATACACGAAACCTTCTCAGAAGGAGGATTGTCATCCTTATTTTCTAGAGGTTTGTCATATGATTGACTATGAGTGTTCTAATTGATGGTCTTAGAAGGCATCATTCTGATTTCTTCCATGGAATTGGATGTTCCCTGATTAGATATGGCCTATCAGTTGTTGTTGAGAGGGAAAAGGATTAGTAAGAACTATTGGTGCGGGCTTACTCTTCAAAAATTTACTAATATTGTCATGATGAGGACATTCTTCATGAAGTGATCTCCTCCATACAATAAGTAGGGATATTTGGCTTTCTCTTTTTTTTATCATTCTCATTGGTCGTCGGTTTAGGATTCTCCTTTTGGTTTCCGGGTTTCTTGTTTTTACCTTTTCCCTTTTTCTTATTGCTATATGTCTATGAACTTTGAATAGTATTCACCTTGGTGGAAAATATAGGATTCGAAGGAGAAATAATAGAAGAATTTGGTTGCTTGGAAGGTTTTGCTGTCAACGAGGGCTAAATTGAACCAACCACCCCATCAACAGGATTTTCTGCTGGTATCTTAGAAGGATCTGTGCTAGGACGAGGAGCTTGAGGAATTAAGTCATGCATTATTCTGGATTGGGAATATACCAAATCCAGAGACTGAGCGTGACTAATATCCTTCTCTTCAATAACAACACCTCCCATAGACACATCTCGGGCGATAGGAGGCAACAACGACTTTGTGAACCAATCAACTAGGAGTTGGTCTCGGATGGGAGCTTTATTAAGCCATCTCTGCCTTCTCCACTCATGGATATGGTCTAATATGTGTGTGGAGGTATTTTGATGGAGTAAATTTAAAAGATCCATACCCGTTTCATAACGAATGGGTAGTTGAAACTATGTAAGGAAAATAGTTTCCAGAGAGATAAAATCCACAAATGAATGTTGTGGAAGTTCAATGTACCACTTCGCAACCATGCTGGTCAATGTGCATTGGAAGAGCCTTAAACAAACATAATCATCCATCAAGGAATTTGAGGAACACCATAGATGGAAGGTCATGACATGGTTCTTGGGATCATCTCCCTGCTTTCCATCAAACCTGTGAATGTCGAATGGGAATTTTACTGGAATAGTGGGCCATGAAGGGTTATGTCGAATGGGATTGTTTATCAACTTGAAAAGACCAGGTAAGTCCAAAATTTCCAAGAAAGGTAATTTCCTATTAGGTTCCATATACTGGTAGTATTGATAAGGCACACCTGTACTGGTAGGACCATAAGCTGACTGATATATGGGTTGTTGATTTGGTTGATTGGATGATGAACCTCTCGAAGATCCCCCTGAAGGGGATGGGCCTCCAAGAGGTGGACCCCTAGAAGGTGGGACTCCAAGAGGTCGGACACCAAAATGTGTCTCGTTAGGTGGTGGTCCTCCAGGTGGTGGTCCTTCAGAAGGTGGTCCCCATGGCGGTGGTCGTATAGAAGGTGGGCCTCCATGTACTGGGAGTCTAAGTGGTAGTCCTCTGGGTAGTGGTACTTCGTAAGGTGGGCCCCCAGGCACTGTCCCTTTTGAAGGTGGGCCTCTAGGTGGTGGTCCTCTGTAAGGTGGACCTCTGCTAGATGGGCCTCCTTCTGGTGGACCTCCAAAGGGTGGGCCACCATAAGGTCGCCCTCCTACACCTCCAGTAGTAATAATAGGCATTCCTCCCATTACCAACATGGAGGACCAATTAGGTTTCCCCCATGGTGTAAATGTGTTTCCATGGTAAGGGATTCCAGAATACATATTTCCTGTAGGTGTAGGTTGATAATTCATGTTTACTACAAGTAATTAATTTTCTGGGTAACCATAACCCCAAGAAGGATGGTTGACTGTAGGTTGTACCCCTAAGGTTTTTCCTAAACTTCATGGAGAGTTTACCATATTGGTTTATGTAGGAGGAACATACATTGCATATTTCCCTGTAGTAGAGGTCTGCCTAGCACTAGTNCCCCACCATAGAGGGTATGGAAGGACTAGCAATAGACCTAGGATTTAAAACTGTAGGAATGGAGGTTTGACCTAGATCATGAGGAGACATACCACGAGGTAATAGGGGTATAGGGGTAGATATAACCCTTTCCAGCCTCTCTTGAAAATTACGAGAATGATTAAGCGATGCTTGAATTCTCCTATATGCATCCTCATTTAGAGGAGGGTTTTTAAAAGAGGGTCTAGAAACCCCAAACTCAGAAATGGCTTGATGCATAGAAGTCCTCCAAAAAGGAGCATCCAGGCCATACTCAGATCCATCAATACCATCACCTCGACCTTCCATTGGATAATGAAAGGAAGTGTCAGCCGTAAGAGACTGTTGGACCAAGGGAGAAATGTAAGAAGCGAATTGATCTCCACTTTCTACAATTGGATTTTCTCCCACATGGCAGTGAGTTATAGCTCCTTGGTCTGTGGATTCTATTGGGCCTTCCCCTGTTGCAGGTGGACCTTGTTTCTTCTGGATAATCTCAATTGAAACTTAGCTAGATTGAAAAAATCATTAAAACCTAACCTATGGTTTCAAAACTAAGAAAAATCACACAAGGTCTTCTCCTATGAAAGCTACAGGCCACAAGCAAACTTAAGTGATAGGATGATCTCAAAATAGTCGATCTCTCACCGGGATTGTCAAGAAGGCACATCTCACGATATACTCAAGCTACGTGCTTAGTAATCTCCTTGAGTGTTGTTCTCGGTGTATTGCTCCAAACAAGACATCCAAAGGGTTTTTATGAGTTGGACAAGGAATTCTAGTAGGGTCTCCCTATACACACAAGGTAGGTGGGAGCCCAAATCTATAGTAGTGTTGTCTAATGCACAACCTTCCACAAGGGGCCTTTCATTATACAATCGAGTATGTAAAGTACCTTTCTATATACCTCAAGGATACGTGAAAGGTTGTTCAATATACCGATGGTATGTGAAAGAACCGCGCGAGTCCTAAGTTGTAGTGTAGGAAAATAATGATAGCTCCTAAGTTTTATGACGCCAAAAGATGTCACTAACTTATGACTCAAATTTATATACAATTTTAGACCTATAACTACCGTTAATTTTAACTTGAGCGGTTAGGTGAATGCATGGAGTTCTAACAAAAATGTAAATCCGTTCAAATATCAAATGCATATACTTTTACTTGACCATTCAAGACATGCCTACCTACGGGAAGGAGAGAGTATTTTTCTTTTAAATTTTCATTTTGAAACCAAGAATTTCCCTAAATAAATACACCAAACAAATCTTTTTCCGAGAAAGAGAAACAAGCAACAAACTTCAAACTGATTTTTTGAAAGCAAGCAAAACTGGGTAAGATCTCTTTTTCTAAGAAGAAAGACAAAAAACACTCAATTACATAATTAATACTTCTTCAATTTTTTCTTTTAAAACTAGAAACGTCTAACTTAAAACCACTAATATTTTTCTTTTGATGAGATCAAAATGTAAAACAAAGAGAGGAAAAATGGAGATCTAAAAGCTGATGAGGCTAATCAGAGGTCCAATAATTCATCCTCAAACAAAAATATGAACAATTCAACAACAAAAAATTATTTTCCAAAGAAAAAAGAAGTCCTTCACAAAATTTAATGAAAAATGAAAACAAGCAACCAATCAAGGAAGTATTTCTTTTTATATTTATCAAACAATAAGACTGAGATCTAACTGATGCTAAGCTCTCAAACAACACTCCTTTCAAAACATTTAAAACCAAGCATAGAAGCAAATGAAAACATGACTCTATCCTAGCTCTTTGATTTTCAACAAAATAATCCTTTTACCACATCCAATTTAACATTCAACCACTCAGATCTCTTTAACACAAACCCACAGAACTGAAAGCAACTCAACAAAAATTTTATGAAAAAATTTGAAAAAAAACAAGTTTGGAAAAGCCTACCTAGCACTGCTTCCAGAGGGTCACTGACAGCATGGTTATGCACAAGCACCGCTTCCTGATTGCTAATCACAGGTGGTGGCACCGCATTCTACTAACTGAGTTTGGGTGGTGGTAGCTCTTACTGTCCACTATGCATGTGTGGTTCCCTTCAGATATCCAGAACAAAGAAAATTGTGAAAAAAATTAAAATTAATGAGTGTGCAACTGGCATTTAAATCATGAATTAATAGTAATTGAAAGCACATAAAGTGGGAACAACCCAGATCTGATGATACCAAACCAAAATCCCACTACATCATCTAGTGGATTTTACTGAACTAATAAAAGACTAGAGCTTGGATTTTGGACTAGTGTTTGAAAAGACTAAGGAAGATCAGATCAGTTGAAGCTCTTCCCCAGCAGAGTCGTCGGATTTGCACCTAAGAATTTCACACCTCTTATGGAAAAGAGTTGTTTCTCTAGTATGAATGGTTCAGATCTAGAACAAATGGTACACAACAAGATTGGAAGACATTCCCTAGAATGGGTGGAGATATGGAATCGGTCTCTTTGATGTAATAGTATAGTTGTTTCCTGTAGATGATGGTCCTTCATGGATGTACCTACATAATCACAAGAAAACAACAAACAAGATCAAATAGCACGAGAATATTATCCACTATTCTATGTTGATGACTAGTGAATTCAACAGTAAAACATACTATAATAACACAATATATCTTATGGGAAAGGAACCGATTTTTCATTGAATAATAGAGAAGAAGTTTACAACCTATGCCTTAGTGTTGATGCACTCCTTCAAAAATCCAACATCTCATCCCCAATAGCTCCAACTTGCTCCCTCAAGCTCACTCTATTGATTTACGCCAAAATATCAAAGAAAGAGCATAACTTTACTCTGCTTCTCAACCATGGAGTATGAGCCTACTTTTATAGGCTTGGGATGGATAGAGATGGTTGAGAAATTGGTGGGTGAGTTGGATAGGAGATCCTACAAGGATGCATCTCGAACCCAACTAGCCCTAGTGAGTAGGGATAAGGGTGCCACGAAGCCTTCTTTCGAGAATCTTCATGAGAACCAAGGACACCACTTCTTCCTCACTGAGCACTGAGATAGAGCACTGAAAGGGAAGAACCACACCTTGATCAAAGGGTAACGGTGGTGCCACCGCTTACTGCTAACACATTAAAAGCGGCGTTGAAGAAGGTACCACTTTTTGACTAAAGGGTAGAGGTGGTGTTGGATTTTCATATGTAGATTTGATGTCTAGACCAATATTCTCACTTCACAATTTGAGATTAAGGGAAAATACTAAATTTTGGGATCTCATCACATAGTGATGACGAGATTTAGGTGTAACAAGGGGTCCCTACCATACACATAGAGATGAATCCCATTGTGATGCAGGAGTTTGTAGTAGGGATTCCTCCTACCTAGATATGCCTACTGAGGAGAGTATCCAAGGTCATTATACGCTACAGGGAGGTCAAGGAGGCAGCCACAGCTGAGGAGGATGAGGAGCAGGCTTAGATATATATGCATATTTATGGACTAATATCCTATTTTTTGTATATCTATATAATTATGACATGATCTTCGGATCAATACTCAATCTATCTATGGACAATATATATTGCCTAGTTATTTAGATGTGTTCCAAATGTATCTATTATGTTTATTTTACGAAATATGTGTTAAGTGCCAATATAAAATGTAGTTCACATAAGCATCAATGATTGTATTTTCATTTCTTGGAATGTGATTAAATGAAATATATTCAAAATTTCTTTCAAGTAATCTAACCTGCAAAAATTGATGTAACAAAGTAGGGTTTCGCACTTGATAATCTCAATTGAGTTGGGAAACCAGGAGTTCATATTCTAGTGTGAATTACGAATGGGTAATTCGACATGATGCAATATCCCATAAGAACTCAATAACAGCCCTATACTTGACCATATTATTAGTAGCATGACCTAAGAAAGCTCTTCTAGAGGCAACTAGTTGTCCTAAGGGTGAATAGATAACCCATGCCGCTAAAGCCAGGTTACAGGTATGGAAGCTAGAACCATCCATAAAACCTACAAACCACTCACTTGAAATCTATAACAACCAACATATTAAATAAAAAACACTAACCAACTAACTATTGTACATAAAAATACATACAATAAAAATACAAGAACACGCACCAAGCATATCCGCAGTACTTCTTTAGGTAGAGGCCATTACTAGGCTCGGGAAACTTATTCCCATCAAAATCAGTTAACTCATACACTCCTTTCTTCAAGACGTTTGACACAACATAGAGACCTAACCACATGGACTTGAATTTTCCTACCCCAGGGGTTCTTTGTATTGATCCTAGAGAAAGACAAGTTCCCCTTCAAACAAAACTCTTGGATTAACCATTTTGTCATATTGGGTTTTTACCCTATTCTTATGAGCCCTTTTTACTGTCAACGCATATTTTCATCGTTCATCCAAATTTTCCAAGTGTAGAAAATGTTCTTCTAATTTCTTAGTGTCAAGAATTACATGAATGGATATCTTAAGCGATGGAATTTCAAATTCAACTAGAGTGACTACTTCCACCCCATGAATGAGTTGGAAACATGAAAAACCTGTCAGGGTATTAACATTAGTCTGGTATGCCCAAAGTCCAAGATATAGAATGATGTGCTATTTTGACCAGCTTACATTAATGGTAGGCTTCAGAATGGTCTTGAAGGTCTTATTTACTGCATTTGCTTGGCCATTCTCTTACGGGTAGAAGGAAGATGAGTGGCCTTGCTTAAACCCTAGCATATTAGTTAGCTCGGTCATCATACTATTCTAAAAGTGACTGCCATGGTAAGTGACAATCTCCTTTCAAATACTAAAACGAGTAATGATCTGGTTAAACACAATGTAAGATGTCATTTCACCCTCTTCTTTGAAGGTAGGCATTTCCTCTGCCCACTTGGTAAAGTAATCAACAATGACATAGATATATTTGTGCCCCCTAGAAGAAACTGGATTGCACGTCATGTAATCCACCCCCCATTTAGTGAAGGGGCCCACCGTAATGATAGGAAACAACGGACTAGCATGTGACCGCATTTTTCTAGTGTAGAGCTAACACAGATGAAAGCGCTTCACAGCCTCCACACAATATTTAAAGATCGTGGGCCAAAAATAACTAACATGTAAAACATTTTGGGTCATTTCTAACCTAGATAAATGACCCCCACACTCTTCTCTATGGGAATCATTTAGTACACGCTCAGTCTCCTCGTGAGTGAGACACCAACACAAAACAAAATATACCCCTCTATGGTATAAAGTATCGTCGATGATCAGGAATTTTTCTGCATTGATACACAATTTACGTTGTTCTTCCCTCGAGAAGGACGTAGGGCACTTCAAAGTATTGATATATATAAGGATATCTCTGTACCAGGGATCAAAGATGGAAATCAGAAAGGTATACTCATCTAGGAATGAGTCATCTTTAGCCACTACATTCTCTTTCATAGGAAATTTTGAGATAAGCTCTGCAAAATCTAAGGACATTTTGGATTTAGCAGACTGAAAATACAAGTCAAACTATTGGAGAATGACTATCCATTTGTTGAATTTCCCCTTGATTATGCGTTGAGACAAAACATATTGAAAAGGATTTACATCTTGCTCCATTGTGGTTGTCCTCAGTAAAATGTAGTGACGTAGCCTCTGAATAGCATAAATAGTTACTAATGCTAACTTCTCGACGTGGGATTATCTAATTTTGGGACCAGCTAGTACACGACCGAGATAATAGAAAACATGCTCTCAGAGCTTGTCATCCTCCTGAACCAATACCATCCCAATGGTCAACTCTGATGCAACCAGATACAATATAAAGTCTTTATATTTATTTGGTGGACGTAATAAAGGAGCCGACATCAAATCTTTTTTCAATTCCTTGAATGCAAGTTGTGCGGTTTCATCACATACAAATTTAGTGTCCTGCTTGAGCAAGCACATGAAACCCTTAGCTCTCTTGGCATAGTTAACTATAAAATGTCGAAAGACACTAGATCCCTTGCAGGCTTTGAATTTTCCTGATAGAACGAGGAGGAGGAATATTTATAATGGCCTCAACTTTCAAAGGATCCACCTGAGTTCCTTTATTTGACATGATAAACCCTTGTAGTCTCCATGACTCAATGCAGAAAACAAACTTGTGGGGATTCACCTGTATTTTGTAATATCTAAATCGTTCAAAATTTAAGCGAAGGTGATCTAGATGGTCCCTCCTTTTGTGAGAATAGGCAAGCAAATCCTCTAGATATGGCTCGACAATATTCTTAATGTCCTGGAAGGAAAAATTCATTGCTCGCTGAAAGGTAGCACCGACATTTTTCAATCCAAAGAGCATTTTCTTATACACAGATATACCCCATGGAAAAATAAAATATGTTTTCTATTGGCCTTCAGGATTAATTTGGATTTTATTTTATCCACAAAAACCATCCATATACAGAAAAACTTCACTACACACACAAGTATCAATGATTTGATCTATAAAGGGAATGGGGTAATTGTCCATGGGACATGCTTTATTTAGGTCATGAAAGTCAATACGCACACATAATTTCCCTTGTTTCTTATCAAGAGGAACAAGACTAGATACCAATTCCGTCAGAGCAATCAGGTAGATAAATACATATTTCAACAAATTTTCCAGAATCATCCTTGCTGGCTTCCACTTTATGCGAATTAATAGGTCGAAAGAAATTAATAGGTTGAAGCTTTTGTCGAACCGGTTTATCATTAGGGTAGGTTCGGATTTTGTGCTCTACGATCAATGGATAAAAACCTTGAATATCCTCATATGACCCAGAAAACAGGTCGCTAAACTCCTTATATAAGGAAGTATATATGGAAATATCCTTCGGAGAGCAGTTTGCACCGATATGCACATTTTCGAAAGCATCAAGGTTTGTAGATATATTGATAGGAATGGTAATGGCGATATTTTCCATATTCCCCTCAGCAAATATTCCCTCCTTTGGAAAAGTATTAATTGGTAAATCAACATCTTCTGCGAGTCTCACATGGAAATATTGGTTTTCAATTCTACTTAGCTCTAGAAGAAAGTAGGACCTATGGTGGATATATTCACAAATATTATCTCTTCCACTCATGGCTTCCAAAATGGCTTCATCTGAAAGAAAAACCATGTCTAAGAATTCATACAAATTAAAAGAGTTCTCTTCCCAAGCAGGCAGACAAGCTTCTTTCAACTCCTCTAAGACTATAGAAGGAGTTGCGATAGAATCAGAAGTGGTGTCAACAATAGCTTGATAAGCCACTTCCACTACAGATAAGGGCACTTGAGGTTCATAATGGGAAGGAAGGACCCAAGGATTATTTCTATTGACAGTCGTCATGATAAACTTCCCTACACTCATAGAACCTAGATAATTTGTTGGGGTTGGGATATCAAATGTTCCCATTAATGATGAATACATTCCAACCTCCAAGATCTCATTAGCTGGTTTAGTCTAATCAACCAAAGCTATAGTGGAATCATTACTTTCCAGATGGCCCTTTTGAGTGAAACTAAGTTTTTGAATAGTAACCAACTTCCCTTCATGTGGAAAAACCACCACCTGAAGATCAGCCGAGGCAATTGCACACATGGCGTAAGTCCATATTCTCCCTAAAAGAAAGTTATAGTCCAAAGGATCATCAATAACCTATACTTCAACAACCACTTCTTTCCCTTCCAACTTAATCTCAAAATCTAGTAGGATACCATGCAGACGAAAAGACCTTCCATCAAAAGCAGTAAGTAAGGTATTTGACGGAACTAGCTATAGGGAACCTAAACCATTCTGGCAAGAAATTGGCATTACACATGTGGAAGAACCTTTGTCAAAAACTTTACATCCAATGGTTTTTTCTCCATGAATGACATCCACTTCCAAATCCACATGATACAACATGCGAATCTTAACATCTAACAAATTAAACTTCACCAACAGGCTCGATGAATACATGTAACCTAAAGCTACTAAGAGGGCATCCCGCTAAGCAAGAAAACTTCGTAACACTTCCAATGCAGACATTGCACAAGGAATTTGAGCCAAATATTCCACCGTAGATTAGTTAGAATCATCCATAGAGTTAGGATTGTGAAACACGTTCTTAAATACACCTTTCTGTATGTTAGGCATTGGATCAGTAGGTTTCTTGATCGTGAGAGTGTTAGAGGTTTGAAAAACAAACTTACCCTTCTGAGGAGCCTTTGACTCATATTTTTTGTTTCTTTTTTGGAGCAAGGTTCTATATCGTACCATATTGTTATAGTTCTGATAAAGGTGAGTACTAGGAGTTCCCTTGGCTACATTAAAAATAGAAGCTCTATTTTGTCCTTGGGGAAAAGGCTCCTTTAGGACAGTCAATTCTTTACTTTTAAGAAACTTATGAGATTGATCCATAAGAGGGAATTGATGATTTAGGTGGTCTCCCTCACACAAATTACAATGAAACTTCACTTTATTATTATGCTTCTTACCCCCATCAAAATTATTCATGGGTTTCTACTTGTTTTGATTACCCTCGCCCTTCTTCCCTTTCTTCTTTTTCCCACCGGGATGCTGAATGCCCTTCTAAGAAGTTTGTGCAAAAATAGTTGCAATATGATATGAGTGGGTGGAAACCTTTGCTTCCTCCACTGCATATTGCTTCGGTGACAACTCATGGATTTTCTTAGCCAGTGACTCTACACTGGGAGAATTAACTGAACCACCCACACCATCCACATGGGGTCCAGGCTTGGGTTTCTCAGCACTATTGGTAGACCTCGATGACTCAGGTATACAAGATCCCAGACTGAGCATAAATCAAATATAACTTTTGGAACCTAAGGATAGCCTATTCTTGTGTGGTAACCCCCTAAGTGGATACGTCCTTAGATATATAAGGTATTAAATATTTTAATAACCATTCTAATAAGAACTCGGGAGTTATGGTGGCTTTGATAAGCCTCTTATGTCTTCTCCACTATTGGATGTGATTCAATATATGTGTGGCTTTTTTTTCTCCAAAAAGTCGACAACAAATATGTGCCAACATCATACAAGATAGCAAGATGGAAGTGATTGAGAAACATAGTTGCTAAGTCCAAAAAGTTGTCATATGAAGCAGAGGGAAGTTCAATGTATCATTTTGTTGTAACATAAGTGAAGGTGCTATGGATCAGCCTCAACTGAACGGAGTCATCGTTCAATGAGTTTGAATAACACCATAAGTGAAAAGTGGTTATATGGGCACTTGGATTTTTTCCAGCTTTTCCTTCAAACTTAAGAATGTCTGAAGGTAACTTAATAGGAATGGTGTTGGAATATAATAAACCCACTCATAAAATAATTAATCATTTTTTGATTAATTTCCTACCCACTAGCTTATATAGTTGGCATCCACTTGCACCTTAGAGTCAACACTTGCCATCTATATCCTAGGAATGATTTATTTCTGATTCTGAGTTGATCTTGACCACTTTATGGCCATCCAGAATTGGTAACTGTGCTTTACAACAGAATCTGCTTTATTCTACTTTATTATGCTTTATCCTACTTTTCTATGGATAAGGTAAAGCTAGTTAACTAGGAAACTGGCAGCTTTTGTTGCCAACCCATCCTCCATTATTTTCTCTCCATATTCTAGGATTAGCAAGTCTTTCCTTCACTCATCATCACTCACTCATGCTATTGCTAATTCGTGAGGTGCTTGGTAGATTGGGAAAGTGCTTTAGTCAACTATGGGGTTTATCATAATTAGTAAGCCTGCTTTATGAGCTAGCTTGAGTTGTCTTCATGCAACTCCCTTTTCCTTTATAAGGATGTATTACCTATGTAATAATATCAATTCCCATTTATTGATCATTCATTAATGTGTGTTTATTAATTCTTCTTCTTCTCTCCTTATGCTAATTCTCTACAATTCTCTATGAGGTTAATTGTGTGCCTAGATCCTTAGCCAGTTTATGAAATTCCTTATGCCATCAAGGCTTTAGAATTTCTACAAATAGGTGGCCATGAGGCACTATGATGCACTGGGTCGTTCATCAACTTTGAAAAGTGTGGCAAGTTTAAATTTTCCAGGAAGGGAAGTTTACGTCTAACCATAGCTTGAAAAGAATGAGTTTGGGATGTAGAAGGACCTACCCCTTGGTTCCCAAATGAAAATATGGGGTTTCTCCCAACCATCGGTTGTGAATTAGTTGGACTACTTTGAAAGCGACTCCACCTAAAATACGATGGATTACTTGTGTGTGGTTCACTATAAGTGGTTTGAGCTGCCCCATATGAAACTGGAGTTTGAAAGATAGGAGAAGGTATCCCTCCACTAAAAATGAAAAGGGAGAGCTTGTGAAAGGGTTCGAAACTGGTGTATGGAAACCTTGGCCAAAATCATTTATTTTTCCAAACTGCATGCCCACATATGCAGGTGTAGGACCTACATAAGGAGTGGATGGGAGAATGTTCCCCCCATTCCACGGGAAACCCTGGACAAATGAGGAGGATCCACTTTGACCACTTTGAGTAGTATGCATGAAGGTGGGGGAAGCGAAAGGTGCATTAGGAATCCTAGTGACTACCCCACTAGTAGGATCTACTACATTGGAGGAAGCCAATGGTTGGACAACTTGACCACTTGGTGACAAGGGTGTAGAATATGCACTTGGTCTTAAAGTACCAACTAGGGGACATGGCACTCCTCTAGCCAACATCGCTAAAGTTGGGGTGAAATAACCTCTCCATATCTAGCTATAACTCTACTCATTGGAACACCAATAACATGTGAATTAAAGGGAAGAACTTGGATGATCGTAGGATCATTTAAGTCAGTCAAAGGTGGGTTAAAATTCATTGCAAACTCATCAGCCTGCAATTCTTCAATCTCTACTATAGTTGTATATGCCTAGTTAGTACTATGTTCCAGTTCACCTAGAAATTTGCTAACTCCTACTAGTTCAAAATAACCGTCAGTATCTAGTCTCTGCCTTTGAGGGGGCAGTGGAGGTTCCACTGTATCAGATGGAGGAATGTCTTGCAACCTTCTTAACCTATTGAGAGTTTGGTCCTCCACAACTAAAACTTTGACTCACATGCACCTAAATTCCAACTAAACAAAGAAAAAACAAACAAAACTCACTAAAAATATCCTAAAGTCAAACAAACACAACATATATAAGATATTCCTCCCAAAGGAAATATTCGGATGATTAGGGCCCATATCCAACCAATAAATAAATATAGATGGTTACTTGACGTCCTGTGAAGATGTTCTTTAGCACAAGCACTAGAATCACCCAACCACCCTCCCACACTGTCTACCAGGATTACCATCCAAGTTTGTCTGAGGTATACCTGAAAATTCTTTTCGGTATCACCTCAGTATGATCCCCTAGTGTCAAGAGACAAAATTCTACCGCAACTACATTAAGAGTCTAGAGGAACAGTCACAAGCCTAATCCTTATGCATTGGCAGGGTAGCAAATCCCAAAACCCTATCAACAACGTCACCGTACGGGGCCCAAGAGGTGGTATTGACAAGATCCCCAACACATAAAAATCCTTATCTACGCTCAAACAAGGAGTCGGAGGGTTATCTCCTCAATCGGATCCTTACGCGGCCTCGTGCTTAACTCCTGTGTAAGAGGATATTTCCAGATGGTCTCATGTCAAGAAGGATTTACCTAGTCAAAAGCCAACTACATCTAAATTCAAATACTTATGGATAGTTAAAAGTCCCTAGTCCACAAGCCTAACATGAACTAGTTGATGTAGGAGCCTAGAAAAAAGAAACTTACTCGTCAAATTTTAATTATTATTTCTTTTTAATGGGTTGTTTTTAGTCATAGGTAGTGAGATGAGACCGTGTGATGTTATAAAATCACCAAAAAGAAAGAAAAAATTATGTAAAATAAAATTACAAAGAAAATTGCAACTACTATGCCAATTTTGCTTTTCTTTTTCTTGTAAAATGAAATCTAATGGACTTTTAAACAAAGCACGAGAAACTACAAGACTTAAAAAAATTTATTTTTGTCTACAAAAATAGAGAAAAAAACAACTAAATGCAACCTAATGCAAAAAGTGAAATTTTTCTTTTCTTTTCCAAAATTTCAAAAATTATAATGCAAATCAATGCAAACATTGTTAAGTTTGAACAATCTAAGCATATAGCATTAAATGATGCAGAAAGAGCCTATAATAACACACTTCACCCAAAAAGGAAGAAATGGCACAAAACCTAAACTTAGAGGAACTCTCAAATCAAAGATGAATAGATCCAAAATGGAAATAATGACTTACTCAGACCACTAACAACAGTACAAAGCATACAGTGTTTCAAAGGACTGATCAATGAAATAAAACAAAAGCACTAAGATCAAGAAAGGCAAGTAGGAGGACCTAACACCTTCAGCAACGAAGAAATCCAACAAAAAAACACTCAAGGACTTGACAAATCAAGTGAACTATGAAATGTACAGAGCCAAGACTATAGAATCATGTCAGAAACAAAACCTCCCCAAGCATATGAAAGATCATAAAAATAGGGACACGCAAGAACCCTATAGACTTACATACACTAACAGGAATACACGACTGTTATAAAGGAAACCCATGTATGATACATGACTATTTAGAATGAAACCGGTGTATTCAAAGTGGAATACATGACTGTCACCAAGGAAACCCACATATGTTGCCAAAATGTTTTTCAAAAATAAAATCACTGACAGACGTGCCCTAAACATGCAAAACTAAAAATCAAAGGAGAAATAAAAACAAGTCACAAACATAATTAGATAGAGCAAAAGACTAGTCAGGATTCCTAAAGAGAGGACCCACAAAAGGTTGGACTCCCTAGCAGAATATCAAGTTCTGTTGTTTAGGAAAACACACCCTTATAACCTAGGGCCTCTGGGGTTTCCAACTTACTAACTAACTTGTAGACAATCAACCATTTCTGAAATTGAAATAGAAATAGGAAGAAAACTGAGCATATCTTATATATGACGGTCGATCCTATATTTTCTTCTTCTCTTCAACTTACTTCCACAGCTTCTAGGGTATCTCCAATCACTTGCAAAGAAATATATTCCTGCAATACCTTATATATTATATCAATGGTTAATGAAATAACATATTTATAATTAACAATAAGATAATTCATAAATCACAATATACAAGAGTGCCCAATATTGGAACAAGAACTTTCCTTATTGACAAACAAGTGTGGTGAGATTGCAACCCAAAATATGAGACAAGTGCTCCTCTGAAACCAAGGACACTGAGTTCTGCTACTCCAAGATATCTAAAGGAAAACCACCATCATAACTTTTCTCTACTAAGTATGATTGATTAGCCTCAACCCCTACGCTCTATTTATACATGAGGAAAGGGAGAGGTTTCGAAGGTTGATATGGTTGAGGAAGTTGAGAGTTATGATTAAGGGCTCAACCATCCTCGACTAATCGTGTTTATATTTTTTTAATTTAAGTTAATGCATATGCAAGTATTGATATAGGTAATTCATGTATGATACGTGCCTTTCTTTAAGGAAACCCGTAGGTGGAATCCATACGCGGGTGAAATTCATACTCGAGTTGCAATGCACATACTCCCATATGATACATAGGTTTCTATGAAAACAGTCATGTATTCAACCCTAATATCCAAAAAAAAATATTTATCTAGTAAGGTGATGTTGTATCAAAGGTCATTCCCATCTATAGTGTTTTGGCTACCTTAATCCAGTTTGTCATTTTTTGTTCTGATACATTGGCTATCAGTACTCAAACTGAGAAGTGCCATTTAATATGATAACAATGTTGGTCAAGGTTGTGAGAGTGGTCAATTTCAATGTCAGAAGGGACGATGCTTCTCGGTCATATTCTACGAGGGTTTTATCATACAAGACATATGTCGACAATTTTTACAAAAATGTCTTCTGATCTTTGCATTCTGACGTATCATGCCATGATGAATTTGGACAATCACACCATTTCCCAGCATGACGTTGCTTGATATGTTCCCTTTTGTCCTTTTGAGAGTGCTTCTTGTGATAGTTTGGATTTAGAGGAGTTGGCTGAGAACTGTGTCTTGACCTGTCGGAGTCGGTTGGTGACTTCTTGTCAAATATTCGACTTGTCAGCTTGGTCACGAAATCCGCTTTTCATTTTTTCTAGCTTCAATATTGCTAGTGTAGTGGAATGCATTTGAAATCATTCTAACAGTTGTAAAACTCATCTATTGCTGAATGTCCAGGGATAATCCCCTAACGTACTTAAATTCAAGTAATTTCTCTTCTTCTTGGACACCAAGTCTAGCCATGAGTCATTAGAACTCATCGTTGTAGCTCTGTATGGACTGGTCTTTTCATTTCCTTAGATATTCCCACTTCTTATATTGTTGTTCGATGTACTTGGGTGGGTAGAACTCCTTTAGGATGTAGTTGACAAATTTCTTCCATGTGTATATGGGGTCTCCCTCTCACTCCATCTTTCTTTATAGATTCTCCCGCCAACAGTGCATAGAGGTTGACATATTTAAGTATGCAATGGTGATATTTTTAGCTTCTGATATTTGATTCAAAAAATCATAGGATTCTAGTTGTTGTACCCAGTTGTCTACGGATTCCACACCAATCTTTCCTTCGAGGTTTAATATGGAAATTTTACTTTTTAAAATAAAATGACTATCAAAATAATGACCTTTAATCATAAGGAAATCCATAAATAAGAAGGAATAACTTTTATAATAACTAATGAAAATTTTTAATATTACTAATGAATATTTTTATTTTGATTGGTTCCAATATTCAACAAGGATTTCTGCAATATATTCGATTGGGTGGGAGAGTATAGACGACTGTCTATCCCTTGATATCCATAAAATATATTGGGATGAATAGTAGGGTTACCTCAAGGGCCTTATACCTTATAGCACACTGCTCACCCTCCAAGATAACCCACTACCTATGTATAGTTGTTTCCCCATATACAAGAATTGGTTATGTACCTATAAAACTAGGAATTATGTTCTCCCCAAAATAGTGATGAGACCTTACCCCCTTCTTATCCAATAATACCTACCCCCTTATAAACTTCCTACCCCCATCCCACTTTATAATAGTTTTTAATCGTTATAGATATGCTTTAGAGGACAAGGGGATTAACTACTACCCTTTATATAGTAGGGGCTACATCCTCCACCAAAAAGATAAAGATAGTGGGTGAAAGTATAGTGGGGTTGTCATCATCCATGTATTTTAAATAAACGTGCTAATATAAAAAATAGATGGATGATGCCAAGGTGAGGGGAAAACTTGAGCGGTCTTTAATCGCAAGCTTGATGTGGAGGATCAAGAATGAAAATAAAAACTAGCTGTGATGGTTCAAGGATTCACACGTGGACTATGAGATTCAAAGGAAAATTATATGGCCTACAATATGACTATATTTGTACTTATACTATGGCATGTGACTTAAGCACCATCCTCGATGCTATGTTCCTTGAAATGGTGACCATAATGTTAGGATTATGAATCCTCCCTTAACCATACTATCTATTTAGATTATTTATCCTAACTTAGGAGTCTTAATTAATTAATTGGATCCACTAGTACAATTGGGTCCACTTGGCTTAATCGGGACACATGTACCAGTTACTAGACTATGGGGAACAATGCTAGAGATCAAATGCCACTCACTACATGTTTATACATCAGCTTGGGTGCCTCCTAGACCAATCCCTACATTTTAGGAGCCACTAGGAGTCCTGGCACTAACCTCCATTATTTAGTTGGAGTTGGAACTAGTTGAGCTTAGTTAGCTTCCAATTACTTTCACTTATATCACAATCAGTTATCTAGGACTAGCTATGCATGGCTAATGCATGGATACATGTGGGGTAGGTGCCTTTTCCCACCTACCACCTTATTTAGACTGATTTAACTCGTTATTACTGATTGCATTAGTTGGTTAGACATCTGGGAGTTAATATTTGGAATCCAATATGGATTGTGACACCATCAGTTAGCTAGTCAGTTAGGTACAGTCATATCTAGATGGTAGAATCGAATTTCTCCCTAATGCATTCGAATTCTTTCTTTATGTAAACTATTGTAATGTACCATATTTAATTAATGACAATGATACTATAATTATTTGAGCTATACTCATTTGTTTCCTATGTGGTTTGTTTTTTTCAATGTGTATATTCATTATCCTTTTATTGCAATAATAATTCAGAACTAATTGCTTGAAGATTAAAATGGAACAACAATTCTAATATGGTATTAGAGCCATCTCATGTAGGATTTATGTTTGTTTCTCTCCATTGAACATCAGAAGAAACTCGGTTTCCACAGAAGTCCCCAATATTGATTTTCTAACTCTGAATTTATTTAGAGTAGTGGTGATGGCATGACAACCATAAAAACATGTTTAGGGTGAGAGGAAAAAAATGATTCTAACATAGTTTAAAAAATTTAGTGTTTTGCAGTGAAAATCTACAGGTGCTACGTAGCTTGTGTGAAGTTTTGTGATCTTTCAGCCAGAGAATTATGGATTCTCAATATCCTACACCACTAATCCTTACAACTCCTAATTATCTTGATTGGAGGATTGATATGCAACTGGCCCTGTGCAAGCATGGCTACCTCAGGATAATACTTGGAATGGAGGCTGATCCCCATCAACCAGTTGAAAATAACAAGTTTCTGAACCGTTGTGATGAAGCTTTCGGTAATGTATGCACTCATATATCCCGAGATCTCCTCTTCCACCTTGAATGTTTGAGGACACCCATAGAATCTTGGGAGAGTATTGAGAACTTGTTTAGTAAACAAGATGATCTTCAGGGACAACTCCTAGAGAATGAGCTGGTAGCGTTACATCCTAGCATTTTCGAGACTATTGAACAATTCTTTAATAAATTCAAGTCTCTTTCACTTCAATGCAGATAGTGAGGAGTAGAAAGGAAGGATGAGAAAAATGTGCTCTCCATTCTCAAGAAACTTGGCCCTAAGTATTTTGTATTTGTTTCTATATTTCATTCCAAGCGGGAAAGATTCCCCAATTGGAAAATTCCTTCACTAGATTCATTTTCTGATTCCTTAATCAAGGAGCAAGAAAAGTTGATTCGAATGGGAGTCATCAAGACCTCCAAAGATTAGGATCTCTTAGTTACTGAATCTATCAAAGTGGAAGACAAAGGGAAATCAAAGAAGTATTAAATTCAGAACATAGATCTGTGGACCAACACACAACTCACAAGATATCTCACACAATTTTACTCAGATTTGAAGAATGAAACAGTGCAAAAATGGATTGCAATTGTGAATGATTTAATTAATCAAAATTAATTAGATAATTAATTACAATGAAGTACAATGGCTAAATAGCCTCATGCAATTCAAATCCATATGAGAAAAATCAAATTGGTTTGACTCTATTTGACTGAATGGTTAACTGACCTTGTCTAAATCATTATCGAAATTCAAAATACACACTCAAGTGTCTAATTCAGAACAAGATCTCTTATTTACTGAATCTATCAAAGCAGAAGACAAAGGGAAACCAAAGAAGTATTAAATTCAGAACATAGATCTGTGGACCAACACACAACTCACAATATATCTCACACAATTTTACTCAGATTTGAAGAATGAAATAGTGCAAAAATGGCTTGCAATTGTGAATGCTTTAATTAATCAAAAGTAATTAGATAATTAATTACAATGAAGTACAATGGCTAAATAGCCTCATGCAATTCAAATCCATGTGAGAAAAATCAAATTGGTTTGACTCTATTTGACTAAATGGTTAACTGACCTTGTCTAAATCATTATCGAAGTTCAAAATACACACTCAAGTGTCTAATTCAGTGTTAACTAGCATAACTCACTAAGGTAGGTGAGTAAATGCGCCTCACTTGCATGAAGCCATGCAAAACTAGTGCTAACTGAGTAGAATTGAGTTTAATAGACTAGAACTGAATGTAATTGACTCCTAACTGAGCTTGACTAGTCACCAACTAAACTCAAACTAATGGAGGTTGGTATTGGCACTCCTAGTGGCTCTTGATTTTTAGGGATTGATCTAGGAGGCTCATAAAATGATGCATGCAAGTGCCATCAGTGGCATCTAGCCTCAGTTAGTGCTCCCCACACTTTAGTAACTGGTGCATGTGCCCCAATTAGGCTTAGTGGACCCAATGGTGCTAGTGACTAAAAATAGACTAAAAGGACTCCAAATTTAGAAATAAATGACCAAATTGGACAAGGGGTAATTATATTCCTAACACCCCCCCCTGAATGCTAACTTGGACAATTTTTGGGACCTGGTAACTAAGAACATAGGTCACCCATTACAGCAAGTAAAGTAACTTCTCAACACAAGGAGCTGGGGAAAAAACCACATGGGAAAAATCCTTCCCTCTAACTAAGCAGATAGAATCAGGATTCAGGTTTGAAAAAATTGAAAATATGTTGCTGTAATATCTTTGATGTAGCAAAGCAGCATGCATGATGTTCTATGCAGAGGTATTCTGGGGCTTGGCATGTAGACTTATTCATCTCCTCCAAAAATGATAATGGAAGGAAGGAGGAATGTAACATTTTCCTCTTTCTAAATGAAGATGTGTATGATCCACTCTATTCTTCTGAAGGCAGTGTAACTGATCATCACTACCCATGTAGTATCTCACAGGAAGTTTGTTGCATCTCTCTGAAGGAGGTAAGATTGCATGACATAGCGCAAGGTTATTTGTCTTCCGAGTATCAGATGGATTTCCAGTCATCTTCCTAGATTCGCATTAGGGAGTAGGGATTGGATATGGATTTGAATCAACCTAAATCTCAATCTCATAAACTAATACAACTAGTTCTGCAATACAAGTGGAAACTACAAAGGAAGTAGATAGAATGGTTTTACCTTCCCTTGCAAGTGGCTGCTGAGAGTGCACTGGTTCTGAAAATGGCATGAAGTGTGAGAACTCATATGCCTTGGGGGCATGATTTGTAGCACCCTTTGCTATCATGTTCGCAGTAAATATATATGTGATCTCCAGTGAGTGAGGACCAAATATAACTCGCTTTGGAGAGCTAGTATGATTCATTTGGTATACAAATAAAATATTTGTAGCTAAGGAGGGCACATAAAGCACATCTTTGAACTTTCCATGTTCAAGATTGATAGAACCATTTCCTTTGGGTTGAATTTGACTGTTATTTCCCATATGAATACTAGAACCATCAAAAGACTGCAAGGAAGAGAAAGATTATCTGGAGGCAACCATATGATTGGAAGCTCTAGAATCAATGAGGAAGGCATGTGTTATTGAGCAGCTAGCCTTCAGTGCATGGCATGTCTCTTCATGTTCCTCAGTTTCTTCTTTATGGTTAGCCTTCCTTGTACTAAAAGGTACATCAATGTTATGTTTCTTCAGAAGAAGATCCATCTCATCAATTTCTCTTCTCATACAGGATATTTCTGAATGAAAGCCCCTTCCATAGTAAGAACATAGTGTATTTCCTTTTCCATTCGTCTTGCTTCTGTTTGAACCTAAAGGCTCGTTTGACTTCTCTTTCTATATGGGAGACTCATCCATTTGCTTCCCTTTATCATTTTCTACCTTAGGTCCTCCAGCAACTAGTGCATGATCTTTGGAAGATTGAATGATCCCCATGTGGATCAACTTGTCCTGCTCCTAGGTGAGAGATTCAATGAAGGAGTTAAGAGTAGGAATCCTCCAATTTGGAGTAGTGAGCTTCACTGAAGGAAATGTTGATACAAAGTATGAGTAGTTTGCACCACGTTTTGAGAGAATTCCAAGGACGAGTTGATCCTCCTCCTTCTCAACCTTGCACAACTTCAACTGGAACACTAGATTCTTGAATTTGCTGAAGAAGTCATTTAGTGTTTCGAAATTGGTTGGATGAAGGGAAATCAGCTCATTCTCTAGCTGATAGATCCTCCAGTCATCTTGATTTTCAAATAAGGAAGAAATATTATCCCAAACCTTCTTGGGAGTCTTCAATCCCTTGATGTGGAAGAGAAGATCTCAAGAGATTGAGAGGCAAAAGCAGCCATATGCTTCATCAAGCCTATTCCAGTAATTTTCTTTGTCAACATAATGAAATGGCACTACCTCTATCTCCATTGTGAGTCTAGAGAGTCTTTTAGAGTGTAGCTGCATCTCCATGTCCTCTTTCCAATGGTGGTAGTTGAAAGGAGTGAGAATCTCCATTGGAGGGGTCCATTTAGAAGGCAATGAAGGAGACTGAGGTATTGTAGCAAATGCAATGAAGGAGATTAAGCTACTTGCAGCGAATGCAGTGAAGGATACTTATAAACCTATAAATCACACAATAAAATAGACAAAGTAAGGTCGACATCATGTAATTTTGGAATTTCCTTCACACCCAGCTTAGTTGATCAACCAAGATTGATAAACAATTCATTTGCTTGGGCTATCAAGTGGTAAATTCTACGCTTCTGGTGCAGTACAGGAAGGAGCAATTCTGCTCAATTTTTTTTTTTATCCAACTATGAATCTATAGTTGGAGAAGTGCCTTGTCCTATCAAGGCTCTGATACAATATAAAATTGAGAACATAGATCTATGGAAAAACACACAACTCATAGGATAGATCACAATATTTTACTCAGAAATTGAAGAATGGAACAATGTAAAAATGGCTTGCAACTGTGAATGTTTTTTATTCATCAAAAGTAATTAGATAATTAATTACAATGAAGTACAATGGCTAAATAACCTCATGCAATTTGAATCCATGTGAGAAAATTTGAATTGGTTTGTCTCTACTTGACTGAATGGTTAACTGACCTTGTCTAAATCATTATCGAATTTCATCGCAGTTCAAAATCCACACTCAAGTGTCTAATTAAGTGTAGGCTAGTCTAACTGACTGAGGTAGGTGAGTAAATACACCTCACCTACATGCAACCATGCAAACATAGTACTAACTGAGTAGAAATGAGTGTAACATACTAGAACTGAATGTAACTGACTCCTAACTGAGCTTGACTATTCACCAACTGAACTCAACTAATGGAGGTTGGTATCACACTCCCAGTGGCTCCTAATTTGTAGGGATTGATCTAGGCGGATCCTAAATTGATGCATGCAAGTGAAATCAGTGGAATTTGTCCTTAATTAGTGCTCCCCACACTTTATTAATTGGTTCATGTGCCCTAATTAGGCCAAGTGGACCCAATGGTACTAGTGACTAAAAATAGACTAAAAGGACACCCGATTTAGACATGACTCTTGATTTAGAAATAAATAACCAAATTGGAAAAGGGAGGATTACAATCCTAACAAGAATAAGGATCCTAAAGCAACTTATTCGAAGAATAAACAGAATCAAAAGACTTCTGAAGGAGCCTTCGGCTGTAAGAAAAAGAATAAGTTCATCAAGAAGACTCGTGCATGAAGAAGACCCTCGACCAGATGAAACTTTCTATGTGTACAAAAAAATATTTCACTTCCACAAGGTGTAGATATGTCTAATGATCAAGAGAATACTGATGAATATGAGATAATATTGCATGCAAGCCTCTCTCCATCGAAGGGTTATTTGATAGATTCTGGAGCATCCAACCACATGGTTGCCTCCAAGAATTCCTTCATCACTTTCCTTCTATCAGGAAGACCTAGCAGTCATATGGGAGATGAATCTAAAATCCCAGATGTTGAGATTATTTCAGATAAAATTTAGGATGATGAGTTCATGCCCTCTCCTACAAAAAATCAAATTGTTGAAGATGAAGAGGAAGCAGAATTTCCCCTACAGTTAATTCGAATTGAAGAAATTCTCCTTGGAGTCACTCCTTCTCCTACTACTCCAGAAGTGTATGAGATATCTGATATCTCATCTCCTCACATGGATGATCCTTAAGAATACATTTTAATCTCTTCTTTTTAAGAAAAAAACTCCTTCTATTCTTTGCAAAAATTCTCCAGTGATTCTTTAAATTTTGTGCATAGTTTACCGGTGGTTGTTTCAGAAAACGTAGAGGAATTTGATTTCTCTATATATAATAATGTTGTTGGTGTGAATACGAGTAATACCATGGATATTGTGGAAATAATATGAGAATATAGGAGTGATCCATTCACTCTCATTAATCAAGAGCTTCCAATAAATTCCTACAGGATTTTGAAGAAGGAGAAAATTGTGCATCTACCATTTTGATGGAGCACAATTTTGGATCTGATATGAACCTTTCTGGATCTGATTTATTTTTTTATCTGATAATATGTGGTTCATGTTTTAATATTCAAAATCATTTCGTATTTATTGTAACTGGTTTCATCAATTTTTGTGTGGCAAATCAAGCACCACAAGTCTCCTTAAATTTTGTTGTTGAGGATTCGATGTTAGTTCTATCTTATGAGTTTGCTAATATTAAATTTTTTGAATTATTGGTTATTTATGAATAAATATAAGATTATGGAGCTCAATCATTCACTCTCCATAGTCCCAATTCTTCTCGACCTTTGGCCACATGCTCATCTCCTCACAGAACTAGTAAAGAGGAAGACATTTTGCATGGCACCTGGACACTTGCTCCTAACACTTGGAGATGATTGTACCACTCATGGTTTGTTTTTCAAGGCTGAAATATATCAGTTTCTTGGTTTTTCCTCACATGGTTTGAATTATCAAGAACTTTTTCTCTCTCATCAGTTGATTTTAGTTGCTCTACATGGGTCCAGTTTTCACCGTGCAGCTATTTATATTTCTGATTCAGTTGAGTACGTTATTCTTATTCCAAAGAGGAAGATTCCTCTACACATAATAATTTTTTTTGGATTCAGAGTTTCAACTACACAAAACAACTAAGATACTGCATTTGATGTTGCATAGTGCTGCAAATAGCAGCACAAATTTTCACAAGTTTTTATTCAAAATTTGTATTCCTTGTTATTTTGAGGGGGGGTGAGGGGGGGTTGATGAGGTTTTCCCTTATTTCCTCAGTTGTATTAAGAAACATTATGTCTTTTTAAATTGTAATTGGGTGACTTACAGCCTTTTTTATAGGGCCCACAGTTTTCAAAGTTAGGATTTAGGGGGGGTGTTAAGATTATTAATGCTCCCTTAAACATACTATCTATTTATATTATTTAGCTTAACTTAGGAGTCTTAATTAATTAATTGGGTCTTCTTGGCCTAATGGGGACACATGTACTAGTTACTACAGTGTGGGGAACACTACTACAGGTTAACTACCACTTATTGCATGTGCATGCATCAATTTGGGCACCTCCTAGACCAATCCCTACATTTACATTTTAGGAGCCACTAGGAGTCCCAGCACCAACCTTCATCAGTCAGTTGGAATTGGAACTAGTTAAGCTTAGTTAGATTCTAGTTACTTTCAATTATATCACAATCAGTTAGCTAACTCTAGTTATGCATGGCTAATGCATGGTTGCACGTGCAGTAGGAACGTTTTCTCACCTACCACCTCAGTTAGAGTGAGTTAACTGGTTATTATTGATTGTATTAGTTGGTTGAACATCTGGGAGTTAATATTTGGAATTTGATATTAATTGAGACACCCCGAGTTAGCTAGTCAGTTAAGTAAAGTTAGATGTAATTAGTAGATTTGAATTTCTCCCTAATGCATTTGAATTCTTCCTTTATGTAAACTATTGTAACACCAGATTTAATTAATGACAATGATATTGTAATTACCTAAGCTATACTCATATGTTTCCTATGTGGTTTTTTTTGTTTAGTGTGTATCTTCATTCTCCTTTTACTACAATAATAATTTAGAACTAATTGCTTGAATATCTAAATGGCACAACAATTCTAATACATATCACATATGTACGATAAAGGTTCCTTATGTATGCACTTCTAAGATAACCTCGATTACAGTGCATGGAACTTGAGAATTAGAGGAAATTACTATGAAATTCAACTTTGAATTTAGACATTAGACCATTTCATGCCTAGTGAAAACCATATGTTTTGTTGCTAAGCTTGAAATGGACATGGCATATGAAAGATGACAAGAATTTATAGACAGTTCTTTGATATGAAAGTCTGAAAACAATAAAGTAGAGGCCAAAAGAGAGTCACATAATAATTTAAAATAATCCTTAACATGGTGACCATATCACAAATGCAATATAAGGATTCATTATGTAGATCCTTTATGTTTCTCTAGTTCACTTGTTAGCCCTAGGAAAATGCATACGAAAATGTTAGGAACCCATGTCAATCATTCTCTTTACTATGTTAGTATATTGTTGTTGGACGCATATGCTTTGTAAGTCGTCCCATAGTAATTGTTGATCCATAGTTTACATTGGCCCATGGTTTTGACCCATAGTATTGGTGCCCATAGTTTATATTGGCCCATGGTTTTGACCCATGGTATTGGCGCCTATTTTTAGTATATAAGTGTGTGTTGAGGCCAAGGAAGGACCGTGAAGTTATTTTGTATTGAGCTTGCTGAAAGGAGGTTGCCCCCTCGAAGTGGCCTCTGATTAATATAAAAGTGATTTTGAGTTTTGCTGCTATATCATGTATTTTGATTACTTGTTTGCTGCAGGGTCCTCACAGCTGGTATCAGAGCACTTTCCTTGGCACAAGTGGGAAATATTTTTTTTTGGGCGGCAACTTTCAGATCAATTTCTGAAAATTTTTGCACAAAATAAGAAGAAACAGATTACATGTATGAATTCCTCTTTCAAAAATATGCAATTTCAAAAAAAAATCATCTCATTTGGAGTTCTAAAAGTGGAGATATCGAGGATTTAAAATCGGCAATTTTTCAGAATTTCGGTGACGACCGCGGAAATTGCGGCGAGAAAATATTATGACCGAGTGCCCAGATTTCTATTCTGATTTCATGGGTAGAAGTAGAGTAGTTGTTCCAGTTCCGGAAACATGCTATAATAGCGATTCTGAGCAATATAGATCTGGTTTTTGAACATTGGGTGGAATTTCTACCCAATTTTTTTTTTCTGTTGCAGGTTCGGATCTGGGAATAATCCCTCTCCGCTTAACTATGGGAAGTACTTGGGAATAAGCCCTAAAAATCATTGTGAGGAGTACCACATGAACCCCGAAGTAGCTGGCCGATTGAGAGGACCTGCCAGCGAAAAGGGCAACGACCCCTACCTGATTGACTAGTTCCCACCCGTGAGGTAAACCAAGAGCTGTCGTTTGTGGCCAAGCGGTTATCAATTTTACCTGAGCCATGGAGTGAGGGGTACTGCCCCAATACGCAAGCTGTCAGACATCATTGGTGGCTGAGTGAATCCCTTGAACCGATAGGAAGCTGCACATACCTGGGGTCCATATCTATTTTCAGTTGCACAATTGCAGATTTCCTCTGTCCAGAACTGTTGCCGGTCAGTTACGCACCATTGCAGATCCATATGTTGCCGATCACTTCTGCGCCGTTGCATATCCCTTCCTGAAAAATCTCCTGCTTATGGTTGTCACTCGCACAGGAGCAAAAATCACGGGGGAAGCACTTGCAGCCATCCAAGCCAAACTCCAGGAACTGGATGAAAAATTTCTCGGTCTCCATCTTGAGCATTCAGCTATGAACACCAGAAAACAGTCCGAGTCTTCATCAACCAATGGGTTCTCTTCTTCCAACAATTTTCGCTGTCTGAAGCTAGATTTTCTGCGCTTCGATGGTACTGATCCGACTAGATGGATCTATCGTGCAAAAGAGTATTTCAACCTTCATAATAATTTTGATGTCCACCAAGTTCCACTTGCCTCCTGTCATTTCGAACATGAAGCTCTTCAATGGTATCATTGGTACATCAAGGCTCATGAAGAGCCAAAATGGCCTGCTTTTTGCTAGCTCCTTTTGCACCGATTTGGTCCGAGTGCTTTTGATGACTTCACAGGAGCTCTCACTAAACTTCGCCAAATTGACACTGTGAAAGAGTATCAAACTGAATTTGAGAAACTAGCTAATCACACTGAAGGATTACCTGATGACTTCTACCAGAGTTGTTTTATCAGTGGTCTAAAGGATGCAATTCGCTCTGAGGTCAAAATGTTCAGTCCCAACACAATGATGGAAGCCCTGGGGTTGGCTAAGTTTGTAGAAGACAAGATGGCAGCCCAACAGCGCTCCAAATCCTCTTTTGTTCCCTTCCGGAATATGGGTTCTCAACGACCTCCCATTCTGCCAGGTCCTCGCTCACCTCCAATCAAGCATTTGTATGAAACAGAGATGCGGGAACGCAGAGAAAAAGGGCTTTGTTATAATTGTGACGAGAAATTCAGTCGGGGACATCGATGTGTTCAACAAAAGATCTATATCTTGGATGTGGATTCTCCACCTGCCTCTGAAATTGGTGAAGAAGTTTCCGATGTAATGGATGCTCCGGTTGACACTCAGGAGCCGCCTACTGACCCTCCATCTTAGGACGACCAGCCCAAGATATCCCTCCATGCTTTAGCTGTAGTCAATGCCCCCCAAACAATGCGGGTATGCAGTTACTTCAAGAAGCTTCCTCTTACGATACTCATTGATTTTGGCAGCACTCATAATTTCATTGACCCTCGGATCGCCAAACAAGCTAATTGTTTTATCTATCCTTGCTCCAACTTTGAAGTCATGGTTGCCAATGGGGGCACCTTACCTTGCAAAGGGAAGTGTCGTAATGTGTGTATCTCTATGGGAGATTATAACCTTCGCTCTGACATGTTTTCCTTGACCTTAGGTGGATGTTATGTGGTTTTGGGCGCTCAATGGCTGCGCACACTTGGCCCCATATTATGGGATTTTGCTGAACTTTGGATGCAGTTCTCCCCTGATGGACACAAGCACACATTGAAAGGCTTACAACCAGGGTCTCTCAACATCATCAGTTCACATCGCATGGAAAAACTCCTTAAGAAGAGTTCCCATGGTGTCATCGCTCAGCTCCATTTCATTCAAATGCAACCATCAGCGGCCCCCACTACTCCTTTGGATCTCCAACAAATTCTGGATTGATATACAGGTGTTTTTTCTGAACCAGTGGGACTTCCACCTTCACGACTAGAGGACCATCGTATTCAGCTCCTTCCTGGCAGCATTCCTCCCAACATCAGGCCCTATCGCTACCCATTTCACCAAAAAATAGAGATTGAACTCCTCATTAGGGACTTCCTGAAGCAAGGTATTATTCGCCCAAGCACAAGTTCCTTTTCTTCACCAGTTCTTCTTGTCCACGAAAAAGATGGGTCATGGCGCCTCTGCATTGACTTCTAAGCACTTAATCACCTCACCATCAAGGATAAGTTTCCAATTCCTGTTGTTGATGAGCTCCTTGATGAGCTTCATGGTGCTCAATTTTTTTCCAAGTTGGATCTTCGCTCTGGGTATCATCAAATTCGGGTTCATGAGGATGATATCCCTAAAACAAATTTCCGCACACATGATGGCCACTATGAGTTTTTGGTCATGCCCTTTGGTCTCACTAATGCTCCTTC
Source organism: Pseudotsuga menziesii (assembly GCA_001517045.1). Classification (NCBI taxonomy): domain Eukaryota; kingdom Viridiplantae; phylum Streptophyta; class Pinopsida; order Pinales; family Pinaceae; genus Pseudotsuga; species Pseudotsuga menziesii. Next base: position 765,894 of record LPNX010124195.1, on the reverse strand, counting down.
CACATTCCAAGCCTTGATGAATCAAATCTTCCGACCCTATTTGCGGAAATTCATTCTGGTATTTTTTGATGATATCCTCATCTAAAGTAAAACATAGGCTGAACATCTCCAGCATCTGGCTCTTGTACTGCAACTTTTCTCTGACCATCATCTCCATGCCAAAAATTCTAAATGTGTTTTTGGCCAAAAGGAAGTTGAGTATCTCGGGCACATTATCTCAGCACAAGGGGTTCGTGTGGATCCTGCCAAAATCACTGCCATGAACAATTGGCCGCCTCCTAAGACACTCAAGAGCCTTCATGGTTTTTTGGGGTTGACTGGCTACTACCGCAAGTTTGTCAAGGATTATGGAAAGCTTGCAGCTCCATTAACTGCTCTGTTGAAAAAGGATGCTTTTACATGCACACATGTTACTGAGTGTGCATTTGACAAGCTTAAACAAGATATGTGTACTACACCTGTTCTAGCTATGCCCAATTTTTCCAAGCCCTTCACTATTGAAAGTGATGCTTGCAGCAATGGACTTGGTGTTGTTCTCCTTCAAGATGAACACCCCATTGCATTCACCAGCAAATCCCGTTCCGGTAAGAATTTAGCTGCCTCTACATATGAGAAGGAAATGATGGCTATTTTGCATGCAGTACAAAAGTGGCGACCCTACCTCTTAGGGAATCATTTCTGCATCAAGACTGATCACCAGAGTTTGAAATATTTCCTAGAACAATGTGTATCCTCCCCAGCACAATAGAAATGGGTTAGCAAACTCATGGGTTATGACTATGAGATCACTTATAAGAAGGGTAAGGACAATATTGTGGCGGATGCCCTTTCTCACACATTTGATGACCAAGGTTCTCTTTCCGCTATTTCTATGCCTGCTCCAAATTGGTTGCAATTGGTTCAACAGGATTATGTCAATGACTCTTCATTATCTCACATCTTCCAACGCTTGGACAACAACCCTTCTGTTGTCCCACATTACTCTTGGGATGGTGCTTCACTGAGATACAAGGGCCGTCTGGTGCTTCCCCTAAACACCGCTCTTCAACAAGCTATCTTCTATGAACTCCATGCTTCTCCGTCAGCGGGGCACTCTGGTTTTCTCAAAATGTATGAACGGGCACGGCACAACTTCTTTTAGCAGGGCATGAAAAGGACAATTCAATAGATGGTGGATGAATGTGATACCTGCCAGCGCAATAAGGGTGAAACAACACCCCTTCCGGGATTGCTCGAGCCCTTGCCCATACCTACCGGTATATGGACCGATATTTCTATGGATTTCATTAAAGGGATCCCTAAATCTGGAGGGAAGACTGTGATTTTGGTTGTGGTTGATCGCCTCTCCAAATATAGTCATTTTTGTGCTCTCAGCCATCCCTATACAACCTCTTTCGTTGCTCAATTTTTTCTAGACCAGATATTTCGTCTTCATGGAATGCCTTCTTCCATTGTCTCGGATCGTGATGCAACTTTCACCAGTCATTTTTGGACAAAACTCTTTCACCACACTGGCGCCAAACTGAAGATGAGTTCAGGTTATCACCCCCAAACGGATGGTCAGACTGAAATTATTAATAAATGCTTGGAAACTTATCTTCGTTGCTTCTCCTCTGAGCAACAACATCAGTGGACAAAGTGGCTCCCTCTCGCTGAATGGTGGTACAATACCTATTACCACACTACCTATAAAATGACTCCATATGAATTAGTTTATGGTTAGGCACCGCCAGTTCTTCTTCCTTACACCCCCAGCAGTTCTCAAGTTCAGGCAGTTGACGCGGTCCTTCGAAACCGCGATGAGGTTCTTCACATTTTGCACGAAAACCTTGACATGGCACAAAATCACATGAAGCAACAAGCTGATTAGCACCGTTCTGAGCGCACTTTTGAAGCTGGTGATATGGTTTTTCTTCGTCTCCAGCCTTACAAGCAATCCTCACTAAAACTCAAAGGGCGTCATAAGCTCGCTCCAAAGTTCTATGGGCCATATAGGATTCTTCAGAAGATTGGGTCTGTTGCTTATAAATTGGAACTTCTGCCTTCTTCCTGCATTCATCCAATATTTCATGTCTCTTGTCTGAAGAAAGTTCTTGGCACCAACATCCAAGGCCAAACTATTTTACCAGAACTAGATAATGAAGGATCCATCTTTTTGGAGCCGTAGGCTGTTTTCAATCAGCGCACTCATCAGCTTCGCTCTCACTCTATCTCATAGGTCTTAATTCAATGGCACGGAATGCAGCCCGAGGATGCTACGTGGGAACCACTCCTTCAGATTCAGCGACAATTTCCACATCTAAAGCTTTGAGGACAAAGCTTTTTCTAAGGGGGAGGGGGTGTTAGGAGCCCATGTCAATCCTTCTCTTTACTATGTTAGTATATTGTTGTTGGACGCATATGCTTTGTAAGTTGTCCCATAGTAATTGTTGATCCATAGTTTGTGTTATTGTTGTGAGGCGCATATGCTTTGTAAGCCTCCTGTAGTATTTGTTGATCCATAGTTTACATTGGCCCATGGTTTCGACCCATAGTATTGGCACCCATAGTTTATATTGGCCCATGGTTTTGACCCATGGTATTGGTGCCTATTTTTAGTTTATAAGTGTGTGTTGAGGCCAAGGAAGGACCGTGAAGTTATTTTGTATTGAGCTTGCTCAAAGGAGGTTGCCCCCTTGAAGTGGCCTGCGATTAATATAAAAGTGATTCTGAGTTCTGCTGCTATATCATATATTTTGATTACTTGTTTGCTGCAGGGTCCTCACACAAAAGTTGGTCAGAATTGTGAAGAATCCAATCGTAGGGCAACGAAGCATGCGATGGAAAAGCACAAGAGTAAGTCGAATCCCAGAATTTGACATGTTTTGAGGAAACAAAAAATATGAGGGAGAGTTAAGTTAAACTAAATATTCTATTTTAGAAATGGAATTAATTGTAAGCTAGGTTGTTAACGCCTTTATGAATGTAACAAGATTTATTGGGGCAGTTATAACAACCAGTTGACTGTCAGTTGAAAACTAGTCGACGGTTGGAACAATAAGTGTAAGGTGTATATAGGATCGATCCAGGCTATAAGTGGATGATCGCTAAAAGCATGTATTCATTGATTGATCATAATGGAGATAAATTATTCTAGCTGATCCCTGAGTTGTGTGAGGATGACCTTGTTAGAAAACAACACCGCATAGCAATAAAAAATATACAGTTAAATCATTAAATAATATGCAAAACACATTAAACACATTACAGAGAGACACATATATAACATGGTTCACCCAAACAATGGGCTACGTCCACAAAGAAATTTCCAGTCCTTTTATTACAGTCCATAAAGTTGAAGGGATACAACCTGTGGCAAAACCGTTGCACTTCCTCTTCACACTCTCACAGTCTCTTTCACACAATCACAGAGATTGTTTTCAATGTAATAATACCATACAAAGTTGTGTTACAATGCTTTATTTTATAGGGGAAATACCATGGGAAAATACTACAGTTAACCCAATACCATGGGTCCACAAAACAGTTGGCCAACATGCATCCCGAAAAAGTTCTCCAAAGTACACCTGGGGTACAAAAACAACTGAATAATATCTTTGGATTTGGAAGATCAGGCTCCACAACCAACAGACCTTACCAACTTTAGAGATTGATAGATAGGTCAACAGAAAGAATAAAGAAATCATGAGAGCATGACAAAGACAAAGAAAACTCCGAATATATGATCCATTGTAAAGAATATTCTGAGAGAAGTATGTAATCTACGTGCGCAGACAAAAAGAGTTCAAAATATTACTTATTCTAGATGAAGAGCACTATTGTGGTTTTTCCCGTATGGGTTTCCACGTTAACTATCTTTGTCTTTGATGCATGTAAGTCTTATGTTTGAATGTTTATGAGTTTTTCTCACTTATATTGTGGAATGCCAAAAATAACTAAGATTTAGACATGTATGATCTATATATCTTTCATGTGTCGATAGTTCTATATAATTTTTATATGTTGTGAAGGTGTCGAAAGATTGACATTCTATCTTGTTATGTTGAAACTAATCCATTCATCTGTCTCAATCAAACGTATTTTTATTTTTTATATAAATAAATCCCCTTCCATAACTATGGAAACTTGGTTCTAGAATTCCCCATAGATATCTTGGGTGAGACCTCAGTTGCTTTGCAAGTGTTGTCGACAAAGTTACACTGTGTCAAGATGATATCTTGGGCTTTGTTCTATAAATAAGGAAATTTGAACCATGGTTAGTGGAATCAAATCCAACAAATGGGTTCCATTGTTGAGACCAAATCCATTGTGAAGGGGACATTTTTTGGCACTCGACTAAACCAAATATTCAAGATTGGTTCGATTAGAAAATAAGAGAGTTTTCATAGGTAGAAAGTGAAGGATCGCGACTGAATCTAATAGAATGGTTAGAAAGATATATTTACCAAGATATTCACAAAAATTTCTTTAGTAGATTTCCCATTCTGATGCATCAATTGTTGTCAAAGATAGCAGCCGAGAGAAAAAAAAAATTCAAGGCAGAGAACCCACTATGTGGAATACTCAACTAATTGAATGATTGGAAAAGGTCAATAATCCTATATCTAGGGTTTTCGACTTTTTGGTTGATAGCGTATTGGAGGAATATATTATTGATATTTCAATCAAAACAATAAGATTATACAGTGAGAGAGAAAGAGAATTATTCCAAGAACCTTAAGGTCATTACTTGAAATATCGAAAGTCATGGATAAATATGATGTCCTATGAAAAAGGGATCTTGAGGATGGAGACCGATGAGTAAATAATTATGTAGGGAGGACGTAGGTGATGTCTCAAGAAATAAATGAACAAGATGGACCAGAGTGAGTTGAGATATTCTATGTTGATACTAGGAATGAGCAATAGGGTGGTTTCCTGAGGAGTGGAAGGAGATTTCAGTCGGGAAAGAGAAGAAGTACTACAGAAAGAAGAGGGTGTTGTACCATGAACAAACTAAGGGACCATGAATTGACACCACACCTCAACAAATAATCTTGCAACGAAGAGGAAGAATATTGGCTTATCTTTGAAGAAGGAGAGGAAGTGCCAGATCCAAACCAGGACTTAGACATACCCATGACCCCACATACATCTCAAACAAATGAGGTAAGACCTAAAAGTGCATTGAAGTGTGGTTTTGAAAATCATAGTAGAAGTAATAGTTGAGATAGAAGTCAAGGAGTTCCTATTAGAGGGACATTTAACTCAAATTCAACAATACCCCAAATAAATAGAATTCCAGGGAATGAAATAAAGTTACCTATATTCAGTGAGAATTGGTTGGAAGACTCGGAGCAACATTAATTCATGTGTGAAGATGTATGGATAGTGAGACAGGTCTAGGATGAGGCTATACAAAAAGTACAAATTATCACAACCTTTAGGGGTTGTGCTTTTGATTGGTATATGAAATTTTATGTTGTTCTCATAGGGTTCCTAAGAATTCATTGGATAAGATCCAAATTGAACTAATTGAAGAATTCAAAAAACCTAAGTCTAAGTCGTATTGTATCATAGAATTAAAAGAAATTAAGAAATTTTCAACTGAGTATGTTTGGGACTTTGATCATATATCTAAGACTCTGATGGCTAAGGTGAGTTTCCATATGTCAGATGTTAAAAATATATAATGGTTTATTGTGTCAATGCTACCACATATCCATGTTCCCTCGACACACCAAAATATTGTATCCAAGAGTGAATCTCTTGAGCTTCCTATGAAATTGGAAGCTTCATCGGTTGGATAAACTAGTATAGAAATGATGCAAATACAGTCACAACTTTATAATCTAATGTTCCAATTACAAGATATCAAGAAACAAAAATAAATTCAAGAATATGTCAGCTGTATAAGATGTAGAACTTAAGGCCATCATAAATATTCATGTCCATATTTCTTGAATTATCATGCATTACGAGCGTCAAACCCAATAAATTCAGAAGGAGTGCCTTGCTGTAGAATTTTCAAAAAAAAGGTCATCAGTAAGAGGAATGATTGTATCTACATAATATAGTAAGTGCACCTTCAAGCTTAGTTTGTAAATTTTGTAGATATGTGGGTCACTGCAAGAAAGATTGCAAAGCATACTAGTTTCTACAAGAAATACAGTCGACACATATTTGATGAAAAATGATGAAAAAATGCAAGCCCAGTGAGCTCATGCACAATACGCTCAACCAAGGGGGGGGGGGGGGGTCCTTTTAGGGGCTGAGGATGACGAAAATGATTTTCTCATGAAAGGGGCCACTTTATTTGTTATAATTGTGGATAGCTGGGACATTTTTCCTAAGACTATATTAATCCCACTCCAATGTGTTTAGATTGTAAATAATTGGACCAAACCGTTGAGGAATTTATGCAGCATATTTCTAAATGGAAGGTCAGAAAACTAGGAAATCAAAACCACCCTCAAAATGCAAATCAAAATATTGAGAAGCTTTATATAAAACCTCAAGAACCTAATATTGTTGTCCTAACAACAAGAGGTGTTGCGAATGGAGGAGATCAAGGAGCACCATGCATAACTCTAAGAGTTTGACCAAACACACAAAAGAAAGTGTCATTTGACATCAAGAAATAAAATGGAGTGTTCATTGATGCATGTGATCAGTTAATCAACATAAATCAGGTGTCAACATCTTCTCATGTCCTAGTATTGGATGATGGACCAATCCTAGAAATGCCTCAAATATTTGAATAGTTATTCCAAAGAAATTCAAGGAAAAAGGTAAGAAAGTTAAAGAGTTCATTTAAAAATTGCTTAGCACTTATAGAATATAAGGATGATGTGGTACAACTATCATCTTTCATTGAAGAAATTCAACCAAGTGTGTGACCAAAGAAAAAATTTAACCAAATTGGTAAAATACAGAAAAATAGCTATAAGTTAAGAATGAATGCCTAGATAGGTGATTATGATATGGATTTTACCATACTAGGCTTGAGGTTAGGCGTTAATATTCTGACAAGAAAAAACTAGGAAAGCATTGGAAATTCGAGACTTGTATGGTCCATTTCTCAATTCTGTTTAGTCAATCAGTGGAATTCCTTACAAATTGGTCTACTAACACAGGTTCCTGTCAAAGTGGAAGGACTCCAAACCTATGCATATTTTTAAGTCATATACATTATTGATGAGATGAACATATATCTTGCACTTCATGGAATATTATCATTTCAAGACACTGAGCTACGAGTGATCGCTCTAGTTGATCCTCTACAAGGCTATAGATATGTTGAGAAAGCGAACAATGAAGGACAAGAAGGATATTTGGATAATATTTATAATATTTCCTCTAAAATGGATGACGATTTAAATCTGACAGTTGATGGTAATCTGAGGTGGAAAATTGTTATCTCCTATACGTCATACTTTGGAGAGGCTCTGGGGAACTTGGAGAATCGACTACCTGAAGTGTTGATGCAAAAGTGTTCAATAATCACGAAATATGTGTGATAGGTATGTACTCAAGTATGTGATCTACCTACATATGAAGGATTACCTAACTTGGATACATTTCTTATAGAGTTTGAATAAAATGTGTTGGAACCTCAATGCTTTTTAGCACTGGATGTTGCAATGAAGGATACTCCCGCCAAGTGGTGGGCTTCTCATAAGCAGTCTATTTCATAATGGCCTAAATGTCGATGGTTTCTAGAAATCATATTTGGTGAGAATATGTCTTATACTAGAAGAAAATATACGTGATTAACAAATGCTATCATGCATACTAAAAATTGTCGTGTGACATGGAAGACATCACCATGAAAGGAATGGGTTCATCATTTTATACATACTTTGGAGATGGTACTGAGAAACTGGTACATGTTGGTTGAGTTATGAAAATAGATTGTAGAATGGGAAGAGCTAGCTACCAGTTCTGCACATAATTTTAGCTTTGTTAACAATAGTCTGACAATTGATGTTTCTCTACATGTTATAAGAACCAATATTTTTGAAGACATCCATGTTTTGATGTCAATATTCCCTCAAAATAGCGTGACATTTCAGAATTGGATGCGATGCTATAACATAACAGAAAAACATGGTGATGGTGATCCACGTGACATACATATTCTATAATATGAGGGTAGTTGAAAAGTGGAGGGATTGGGATTATCAAATGACAAATATTTGAATCCCCTCAGAATGAATAACGTGAATATTGGTTCTATGGAAAATCCAAAATTCATCAATATTGGAGACTATTGGGATGATGAGAGAGTGGGGAAAATTACAGACTTATTACATGAATTTCATTTTTTATTCCCTACTAAGTATTCAGTGATGAAGGGGATTATTAGTGATCTAAGATAAATGAAAATTCCCCTGAATCCAAATGCAAAGCCTGCCAAGTAGCAATTGGATAGGATCGATGTGAGATATAAAGAGAAGGTCGAGGTAGAGTTAGGAAGAATGCTAGATGCAAGCATTATAGAACCTATCGAGGAATATGAATGGATTAGAAATGTGGTGGTTCAGGATAAGAAAACTTGTGAATTCCACATCTATGTTGACCTACATAAATTAGATTCCTTCCTCCATGATTCATTCTTGACCTTGTTCACGTATGAAGTATTGGAGAGCGGTGAAGGACAAGAAGTGTCATCATTTAAGAATTTTATTGCTACTATAAGATAATAATTGCAAAAAAATATCAGTACAAGATAAACTTTGCGACATAGTGGGGATGCTCCCAATACATGGTAATGCCTTTTAGACTCAAGAATGCTCGTGCTATTGTTTCTAGAATAGTAATAGTTTCTTTTAAATATTTCATCCATAAATTTCTTGAAGTATATTTTGATATTGGACAATCTATGGAATAGTTAAAAATCATATTGAGAATCTTAGAATGGTGCTCGACTAATGTAGATAGTTCCATATTTCTCTTAACTTGAGGAAGTGTGTTTTTTGTGCTCCTTTTGGTATCTTGTTGGGGCATGTGATTTATCAAGATGGAATATTGATGGGCCCTGCCAAGATTGTGATTATTATCGAGAGACCCCACTAACAATAGTTAAATATTTGAGAACTAACTTGGGGCATACTAGGTATCACAAAAAATTTGCCTAGGGATATGCTGAGGTTACAACTCTAACGGAAAAGTTGTTAAAGAAAGATGTTAAATTCCAATGGAATGAGATTTGTCAAGAGATTCTAGATTTTCTTAAAGACAACATTGTCTCAACACTTACATATTGGTATTTCCATACTGGAAAAAAGAATTTCATGTTAGAGATTGTACTGTTGCAATTTTTTTATTTTACCAAGTCAAGACTCGATTTGGATGCACAAAAATTTTGATAAGTGATCAAGGTACACATTTTTTTAATCAACTGATTAGAAAATTAACCAAGGAATTTTATATTTTCCACTGAAATACAATGTTATATCACCCACAAGAAAGTGACGTTGTTGAAGCATTTAATAAGATATTGGAGAATGCATTGAAAAATATATGTGATGTTTACACGGATGATTGGGATAGTAAAATACTTGTGGTATTATGGGACTACCGCACAACCTAAAAAAATTTACAGGATAGACTCCATTAAGATTGGTGTATGGACATGGTGTTGTCATTCCATTAGAATATATTGTACCTAGTCTCAGAATTGTTGCAATCATTGAAATTACATATGTTGGTGCAATAGAGGAAATATTGTCGGAGCTTGTGTAGTTGCAAGAAGATAACTTTGTCATAGGTTAACATCAGCATGTCGAGAACGAGTGACAGAATACTTGGCATGACCGCCATATTAAGCCTAAACATGTCACTAATTTTTTCTTCCCATATGAAAGTAAATTTTTGAAGCATCCTCAGAAGCTTTGAGCACACTGGTTGGGACCATATTTCATCACTCATATCACTGATGGAGGTGTAGTCTAGTTACAAAAATTATATGGTGCACCCTTCAAAGGGTTAGCGAATGGAAGTCTGATAAAACCTTATTAGGATAATTGTACTTCACTTGACTAAAAATGATAATAATAATAATAATAATTCGAAGTTTTGTATAAAAAAATTTGTCACAAGTGTACAATGTTGTCACTGACTATATGTCTATCGTAAGTGATAGTTCAAAGGAATTTAAGTTGAGGTAACAGAAGATTTCAGAGCCATTCTTTTTTGTCACATCTGCAAATAAGGCATAGTAATTAACTATTGTCATGATTTTTCCCCATGCAACAAAATTCTCCACAACCTTTTCCATTTTGGTTAACCCACATGAGAGAACGACTTCCTACATGTGTAAACCTAGTTTGTCTTTGTGGTAAACTCTATTCATTCATTTATATGCAATTGAGTAATTTCATCAGCTGAGCTATTGTTGTGCCCTTACTCAATAGCCTTAAAAAACATATTTCATCAAACAAAATCCTATTTTGTTTTGATGAAATGTTCGAATTTCTTATGGAAAATCTAATGAATCGCCAGCTATTGAAATGATGCCATTCCGACAGCTACTGAATCAGATAAATTCCATGTTTTTTAACCTTTGTAAACTAGGGTTAGTGGAAAAAACCAATACATTGAAAACATTATTTGTAAATTGGTTCACCTTTCAAATTATATGGTAGGTTTTGGTTTTGTATACTTCTCACCATAAGTCTTCGTTTAATCTTTAGTAATTGATATGTTTTAGGTGTTAATTGCAACATTGGACAAGGTCCTAGAACATCGAATGTTGATTATTCCATGTAGAGGTGTCTTATCTAAAGCTTGTACTCTAACCTTCGAGTCCTGCATAGTCCAAGCATAAATCTTAATCCCGACCTTATATAATATGATTTGTATTGTGACTTATGTTAGTGCATGAAAAGGGTCGGGTTTGATACGATGGTTTGTGCCGTGCTTCATGTAATATATTCACCATTTTCGAAGGTTGATATCAGCATACAGTAAGGTGTAAGCATTGATGTCCAAGGTTCAATCTATATGGTTGTTTCGACTTATGTCATAACCTCCATGGTCGATCCACATACCGGGAAATTGATATGCTATCATTCCACTTGTACTTAACTCTGGAAATCACTTTCATTGTCTAGTACGTGCTCGGTCTTGTGGATCCCTTCTTGTTCGACACCTGTATCATATGCGATGAGTGGTTGTATTTCAATCACCCCAAATAAATAATGGCAAGATCAGTTGAATATGGAGATGTTTGCTGTCATTTCTTATTTTGATTTCCTTGCTACGTTATCATTCCCCTTCATGCCAAATTTTAAGGGTTATTGGCTGCGGTTACTCATGTCGCAGTTGGTTTATGAAAGCATTGGGTTCCATTGTTTATGTCTTCTGCTCGGTCTGCACCTTGAGTGCTCACTCTCCAATTCACTGTCGTGTTTCAACTTGTGCTGTCTTTTCTGTGCGTGGTTTCGTGCAGTTGCATAGGTAGCCATGGATCCTATGGTTAGAGTCGAGCCCAATCACACAAAGCTCTTGGACAATAACCCTGAGCTCTTTTCTAAGGTCGAAGCGATGGGATGGTTTCCGTTCATTTGCAAGTTTGCAGATTCAAACCTTGAAGTAATGAGGCTGTTTGCCTTGTCGTTGGTTGATTCTTGGTGTTAGTTTTTCAACATTTAAGCTAGCATTATGATAATATCTTTTCACTGAGAGAATAACAAGCACAACAATCACATAAGCACATCACAAGAGACAAGAGACACAAAGATTTTAGGAGGGGAAACCATAAATGGAGAAAACCCCTCAACTTCCTCTAAGATAGTATCACCACAAGATGTGAACCCAAAACAGTAAGATAACCTCCCTTCACAACAGCATCCTTTTTTCTTCTGTCAAGCCCAAGAATTTCCTTCTCCAAAAGTGTGCCACACTTGAGAGAGAGAGTGATGTAATTCACAAGTGATAAATAGAGAGACTCTCACTCTCTATTTATATTCTTCCGTTGACTTGAAGTGCACTCAACCTAATAATTACTACTCGAGCCTACACGTTAATTAGTGTATAATAACTCAAGTGCCCCTAAACTGTGGGGACTTACCCAATGACTTGATATGACTTGTTTACATTATAATCCTCCCGATCGGAACATCGGGGCATGACCACATGACTCAAATACATAATAGAAACATCCCGGAATAAACATCGGGTTACAATAATATAAAATACATAGAAGAATACATTCCAAAGTTACATATACATCAACACTCCCTCTTAACTAGGAAGGTATTCTTTCGACACAATTTTTCAGCACTGGTCTTCTTCTCTGCATCAACTGGATCATCTTCGTCTTCAAGTCATCTTCATCTTCAAGTCATCTTCGTCTTCAATTTATCTGGATCTGGATCATCTCTCGATCTGGATCATCATCAAATGGCATCACAGGGTCTAGATCATCACTCTATCTAGATCAACATCACTGGACTGGATCTGGATCATCACTCGATCTGGATCATCTCTCTGGACTGGATCTGGATCATCTCTCGATCTGGATCATCTCTCTGGACAGGATCTGGATCATCTCTCGATCTGGATCATCACCGCTGGATCTGGATCATCTCTCGATCTGGATTTCTCGGAGTCATCATAACTGGATCTGGATCATCACTCGATCTGGATCTCCTCTAATTATCATCAAGTGTGTACTATCTCATCATAGGAAGTTCTACAGAGCCAGCCCTTTTTCATGCTGGATGTAGGCCTACCCTCATGTAGGTCTTCACCCAGCACTTACATCTGACCTGCTCGTCAAAAAGGCACGCCAATCACTTACATCTGATCATGTAGTAAACTACAATCCCATCAGAAGGGCCCAGCACTCACATTCACCAGCATGGTAGGCACAATCAACTACCATCTGTGAAATGGCTCAGCACTTACATCTGACCTACTCGTCAGAAAGGCCCTTCCATCCAGACAAGAACACATCCTATCACAGTGATGGAAGACTCCCACCCAGAAAAGAACCAATCCTATCACAGTGGTGGAAGATTTCTCCACTTTCATCCAGACAAGAACCAATCCTATCACAGTGATGAAAGACTCCCACCCAGACAAGAACCAATCCTATCACAGTGGTGGAAGATTTCAGCACTTACATCTGACCTACTCGTCAGAAAGGCCCATCCATCCAGACAAGAACACATCCTATCACAGTGATGGAAGACTCCCACCCAGACAAGAACCAATCCTATCACAGTGGTGGAAGATTTCCTGCACTTACATCCATCCAGACAAGAACACATCCTATCACAGTGATGGAAAGGCTTGCACTCACATCTGATCCTACAAGAACACATCTCCGTAGTCATATCAGAATGGCCCCCAGTCCTCCTCGACTGAGCTACATGGTAACTGACCATGCGCCTCCACTCTCCCGGAGAGTGGCAGTTGCCCTTACATCTGTCCTACTCAACAGAATGGCCAGCAATCACAT